>JANHGB010029086.1:0-16745 GCA_026283785.1 Coracopsis vasa | reverse complement strand
TAGTAACTAGACTGTTCTTATCTCAACCCATGGGTCTTACATTCTGTTGATTCTCCTCCCCACCCTGCTGGAGCAGGGGGGAAAAAAGGGGAGAGTGAGACAGCAGCTGTGTGGTTCTGAGTTACCAGCTGGGCTTAAACCATGACACTGTCCCTCCAGTTATCATAGTGCCACTGACCATGTGAACTGAAGGTTGTAATATTTATTGGTAAGTAGTCACGTTTGTCCCTGATGCTTTAAAATAAAATCAAAACAAGCATTCATGTCCAATGGAACTTACAATGCAAATTAATTATATTTTTCAGTAACGGATGAAGGGAATCGTAGTGGAAATGTTAGCACAGTATAGACAAATTGAGGTTTTATATGCAGGCAGATGTCCTAGATGCTTGAGAGCACAAAAGTTATTGATGGGGGTGATGCAAAGAATGCCCAGGTTCAGATTATTATCAGCCTGGAATCAACCAGATAAAATTTCTTATGAAACATCTGTGTATTTGAGTGAATTTCTTCTTAGATATGACATTTTTGAAGTGCACCAAGGTTCCCTTTCAGATTACAAAGGAGTGTATTAAGGAGCCATCACTTTATTTGAAAAGATACACACTAGAAATACCAAAATATTGGAGAAATATTGATTCTTGAGCTAATTTTGCAGCCTGCTAACTGTACTCTGCCTTAGCATAGTCCTGTATGAAGTGCAGCTCTGCTTCCAAGTATGTCTTGCTTCTGTCCTGCTTCTCTGTTGATAATGGAAACACTTCTCTAAGCAAAAGACCTTGATGGAACTAATTTTGCTTTTCTCCTGAACTGAAATGTGTGGTTAAGGTGTAAAGACTATTGCACAAAGATTAAATAATCATTTTTGCATATGGATTATGTTAGACCATTTTTGCAATGTCTGCACTAATCTTTTTCATATTTATATGGAAGACATTTGTTTTGGCTTTAATCTACGTTTTCTGTGGACTTTGGCCTATTTAATATTTAAACATCTGAACAAGAAATACTCCATTCAAACTAATTGATAATTTAAGCAGTTTGGGCCTGAAAAATAAACTGAAGCTAGCGGGCACTTTTCAGCTCTTTCATACCCACTATTTCATCTCAAATCTTAATTACAGAAGACCTCATCACAGAACACCCTTAGAGTAAGTCAATTAATTTTATACAGTAGCCTAAAAACTACGTAGCGTGTTGAATGAGGGTGTTTGCCACTGCTAAAAACTTGCACATAAATCTGGCATCTTGGCCTTGATAAATCTAAGGCCTCCAGTATTTGTCTTACAATGCCACAAGTAAATGACTTGGCACTCAACAAAGCAACAAATTTACAAAATAGAAAAAATAAAATGTAATTATCTCAATATACTTGTACTTCAAGTAATGATTTTCACAAAGATCTGGACTTCTCTAGTGCAATAACTACATCAGTTGAACAGGAATTTGTCACTGAAGGAATAAGAAGAATAGAGATGATACCTGAAATTTTAAGGAAAACTCTTTAAAGTTATAGGGTGGTAATAATGCAAGTGGAGGAGCGTTTGCAATATGAAAATTAGAGAGGGGACTGAAAAACAACAGCCAAATCAACTTTATGCTGTGATGATAACCTGGGAAAGTTCAGCTCGGGGTCTTGACACAAATTTAACAGCTTTGACCCCTTCTAATTAAAATGTCGTGTCACGTAACTGAGGCTGACAACAGAGTATGTCTGGTTTGAACTCTCTGAGCTCTGGCCTCTTCTCGCACTGAATGCTCTGAGTGGGTTCCACCTTATTGTTCAGAAAATACCTCTGAACTATATATACTGTGTAACCCTTCTTGTGGCTCCTTTGTAGGAGGGAACAAGGGAATCTACAAAGACAAGCTCCAAGCCCTCTAAATATTGCAGAGCTGCTGCTTCATAAGAACCTAGAGATTTTTGCAGAACCTAGAGATTTTGGGGGTACATGGGAGCAGATGGTAGATCAATGTTCAAAATGAGCCATTGAGTGCAGAATGAGACTGTGAAAGCAGTTCAACATTGCTGCTGACTCAGTCACAGCCCAAAATTATATCCCTTTGCTCCCAGTATCTTTGTCTAGTCATTACTATGAATCTTTTGTCTCCTGGCTTTGTGATAACCATGGTAGCAAATACTGGTGATATGGAAGAAGCTAATTTCACCCATATCTGTGCTAGCAGATATTTTTTACTGTTTCTATAATAAACACAACTATATGTCTACATGCTCTCACATATGTATATTTTAATTAATTTCTGCTCCTGAGTTTAATTACATGCTATTCTATCTGCAGATAGTGGCTTATAAAGCAGAGATAAATTGACACTTTGTCAGGGTACCCAAATGTCCTTAGGAAATTGTAAATCAATTGGCACACAATGTGAGGTTTATGACTCAGCCATTCCTACCAGATTATGAAGTGAATGATACATATACCTCTCTCTAGGCTTGAGTACGTTAATGATTAACTGAGAATATTTTCTGAGTGATTTGTTACATTAAAAAGCACTAAAATTACTTATGCCAATAAGTATGTTATAGTTAAACTCTATATATTATTTAAACAGTTTGGTTACTGCTAGTGTGATTTATAAATGCAATATAAAAATGCTCAGATTTTTCACTGGTTATATTATTAGTCTCTTGATAAAAATTTCTTGCTTTTCTTCCATCTCAAGGGAACTTAATTTAAATATGAAGAATGGAAAAAAGCCCACTTCTAGAAATCTAAAGTAATCATGTCTTTAAGGGAGAAAACCTTAGATTGAATTTTGGAGTTAGTAAAAAAGAATGAAATGGTAACAAGTTGTCTTATAACTGACATACGATAAAATGTTTTACATGTTTGATGCAGCATTTGTGTTTTGAAAGTTGGATGTGTATCTCAGTAAATATGTTTATGAAGGTGGTAGTAGTTGATAATTAGTAAAAAAGGTATAAATTGGTAAACCTGAGGGAGAAAGAGTCTTGAAGTTATTTGCAGTATTTTCCAGTCACAGATTCCAGTAACGCTGAATTGAAAGTGCAAATACATGATGATGGCAAAGTAGAATTACGACGTTTTTGAATAACCAAAGGTTTGAGGACACTTTATAGTGGGGAAATGGTTCAAACCTGTTGTTGTAAAGGAAAGGGAGGCATTAGGTTAACTTGCTTATGTACTATCTTACTGGAAGTGGTGCACTTAAAATTCAGGCTAGTGCGTGTCCTCATTTCTTTTTGATCTTTAGCATCTCAATTTCTACAGATTTAACATAGTAAATTGAATTACTGGGATTATCAATAGGTCAGCTTGAGATGCATCCTTCCCAAGAGGTAAAAATGGTTTGCTGAAAGCAGACTTACATGGTTATTTTGCTGTTCCTTAAATCTGACATGCCATACAAAGAAAGAAGAGTCTGATTGGTGCTCCCATGTGTAGATGTACTAAAGCAAACGTCAATAGTACTTTAAAGAAAGCGCAAGAAAATACCCAATGGGTTAATTAGAAAAGTTCCATAGCAGGATTCAAATTAGGCTCAATGGGTCATGGAGAAATAGTTTCTATTTCTCCAGAACCAGAAGTGGGATTCAAATCTTGATTGTGTGTTTCAAGTAAGTTTTCAGGCTGCAAAGAAATGACATATTGTGAATAATTTAGGAAGGTCACTGACTGTTCTGACTGTTGCCTTGAATTTCCTCTGCAGTCCTGCTGTCTGATACACTGGCTTTTTTTTGCAAACATTTTTGGCACTTTGGCAGCCTAAGTTTCCTTCTTTTCTCGTTCTCCCTTTCCAAGATGTCTTATGCTTTTGTGAAGGTTTGGCACATGTCCACTGCCCAGCAATCACAGATGTTACCCATGTATTTCCACTGCTGGCTGATAAAATTGCTCAGTGCAATAACCTGGGTGTTTATGAAGGTTTAGCCGCTACTGCAGAGGTTGTATTGTCCCTTTCTCAAACCTGGAAATTCGATATCCTGTCCCTTCTTTATTTTGCCTTCATTTCCTTATTTCCAAAAGACATAGAATTTGTTAAGCAAATGCTTGATAAATGAAAATAAGTAATCATTATTAATAAGCCTTCTGTATATGCAAATTCTAAAACAACAGCATATCTTCTAATATAATTAACTAGTGTTATTTGTGCTAATGTGGATAAGGTTGTGTCAGCCCTCTTATCCAGTAAACATTTCTGTGGAGCTTAAACCCCAGGAAATAGATGAATTTATGGTGGAGCTCTGGATCTGTATAGTCAGGTAACGACTGAATATTTCATTAAATCTTTAAAAGATGTTTCTATTTTTCATTAGAAGAGGTTAAAAGAATATTTTGCTTAATAATTTATCAGGATGATCTTTCTCTAACAGAAAAATATCTGTGCCTATTAAAAATAAAGTGACCATTATTTTTTAACAGTTATTAGTGTATTGCAAAAGACTGAAGTAGCAAGTGGTTGTCACGCTGGAGGTCATACAGTTATTTTATATGCAGAGAAAATATTCTGTAGCTTATTCCCAGTGTTTTTCCTTAAACATTTATCCTCACTGAATGCAAAATCCAAACATCAGTCTCTCGCTGTTGCTTCATTCCAGCAGTCTCAGGATCTGTAACCTCTCTCTGCATTTTCCAATTGTAAATCATGTAATTTAATCTTGAATGACTGAAGTCAGTGTTCTTCATTAGCATACAAGAGACCTTGTGATGACGATGATTTGTGCAGCAGCGGTTTCAGATGAGCTATTGAGGATCCCTAGTGAGATCCCATCGGGGGAATTACTCTTATTGAAGAGCCTAATTCAATACCCGCTCCACTCACCTTAAGATTGTCTGTTCGAAAAAGTGAAAATGTGCTCTGGTGTGGTCCAGAAGCATGACGTTTCCCAGCATAGGGTCAGGTTCCTGTCCTCCCATCTTTAATTGCACAGTTGTCTTAGGAAAACTGTACCATAAAATGTGCTGAATTACTTGGGGTTTGCCTTCAGAAGTTACTGAAATATCTGACAAAAAGCATCTCTTGTTTCCCTCAGCACGTGTGTTACCCTCCTTTGAGATAGCTGTGCCAGGATTAAGCAGGGCATTTTGGAAGCAGGAGATACTCTTGGAGTCGCAGATGATGTGCAAGGATGGGAGGCTCTATCCTGCAGGAAGTGGAGGAAGAGGAGTGGCTGGCATAAGCCAGCACTGCTCAGGGAAGTTCCAGCACCAGTATTTATGGTGGTGGATAGAGAAGCTTTCTAAAGACTGGATGGGACTAAGCACAGTTTTCTAAACCCAGGTCTTGAAGTGAGTTTCCCTACAAGGATAGAGCTGATGAGGAGATTACTGCTTATGAATTCCTTTTATCTCTCTTCTGGTTTACGTTTTAATTTTCTCTATTTAAGAAGTGTAATCATCCCAGTTTGCATTCTAAAAACAAACAGGCTTCAGTTTGCTAGCAATAAGGAAACAATCTAGATGGATCCAGCTCAAAGCTCTGACTGACTCTGGGAAGTAGCAGTGGCAAGATTGCTTTGGGAGCTGTAGCCAAAGCCTTTGTGATTTGGATAATCAGGAAGAACCATGCTCAGTTTTTAAAAAACATTTTCTGCTGATATAATTTTCATTCAAAAATAATTATTTTTTGTTTAGCTTCAAACATTCCATGGGCCACTACGGATTTCTTTCGTGGCACTTGGCAAAGGGTAAAGAATCTAAGTTTGTGGGAAGAGTTAGAAGAAGGAAATACATTTTTAGGTGAATTTATTTCTTGCCAAAATAAATCTACCCAGTTCTTGTCACTTACATGGAATTCGCTCCCTCACCTTTTCTTTTCACAGAAAGGCACCTCTTACAGCCCTTATAAAAATACACAGATCGATGCTGTTTTCAGAACAGTTAATTTTTTTCAGCTGATCTGCCACTCTGAAAGATGCCGTTTCAGATGTGATTAAACAAAGGAGACAAACATGCTACAGTACATTAAGCTTGAGCCAGTCTTTTGAGGATTTGTTGAGTGATAGTGAAAAAGAATTCAGCAAATCACTTTGGGATTTGGGATGCTGGTAATTTTACATGTTGCTTTGGGTTGTTTTCATCAGTTGTTTTGTGCACTTGTGGTCCTTTTTGGTTTTGAAGCTTGTTATGTTTGTAAAGTAGTGTAGCAAACAGGCTGTATTAGTGCCTGATTAGTGCAAATAAGTAACCATATGTTTGTGATGAGTCCTCTGGCTACTTGCTGTGTCCAAATTATAGTGAACAACCAATGCTACGTGAACTACCACATGGTCCCTGCTCTAAATGCCTCAGATTAGTTTGACCACTTAGTGCATGCCTTTTGATAAAATAGAGTATGGGAAATAAAAAATATAGTAATGGTAAATTTTTCTTGATTTAATTATTGCCTTCACATCCCTCAGGATTAATGTGGTTCAGGAGAATTCCTGGTTTGACTTTTATTTTAAATTGCTAGACATTTTTCCATTCATTTCAAACAGTAAAAACATTGACTATAATGTTAAATGTAAACATTTAAAGTTAAATGTTAGTAAAGTTAAATGTTAGTGGAAGTAGCCATCAGAAGAGAGAGGGATGGGGTTGGGAGCGACCAATTTTTGCTCTTAAATTCATCAAAGCTTTGTAAGCGACTATAAAATTAATAGAAAATAAAAAGGAGAAACCTTGGTCCAGGATAATTTCATTATGCTCAAGATTTGCCATGGGTGTATTTTCCTAGTTAATCCAAATCTCATACAAAGTAGTCTGTTTTAGTGATGGAGCAATAATGTTATCTTTAACTGGAAGCCAAATTGACCTTCAGAACTTTAATTTTGGGTTAGACTTGGGGATAGGAATCATCACGTTCAACAAGTTCAATAGCTGAAAACAGAGTAAGCCAACTTGTAAACTGTGTACATGCAATTATAACTTAGTTTCTGGTTGGTAAAACAACCTGAAATCAAATAGATCAGTGGTTTATCACTGTGGAGGAAAATAGGCCAGACCATGAATGCACACAAAGAAGCACAGATCTAGTTTTGAGGATTTCAAGTCCAAAAACATATACAGATGACTCCATGGCATCAGCAACAAGATTTTATGCGAATGCTACCTGAATTGTTGATGGTTCAATTTTCTTCTTGATTAAGGAAGTCTAGGCTTTAAAAGCTCATTTAGTAAGTAAACCCTCATATCTGTCATAACCCTTCAACTACAATGGACTGTAAATATAAAAATGTAGAAAAAAATGGACATCATCTGCATTTACAGTATTTCCAAGCATATACAATTTGTTTCATCCTATCTTCTAACATCATTAATGCATAAAGCTTAGAAAAAGCTGTAACAGCAGCAGGTTCTGCTGTATTCACCTTGAACTTCTTTTAGTCTGATTCTCAGCCTGAATTTGTACTCGGTTTCATACCTAATTTACACAAGCAGTGTTATTGTCAGCACCTAACTATTTTTGCCTGTGATCTTCAGCTTAGGTATGCCTATGCAGAGTAAATGATCGCTTGCATTTGCATATTTTGCCAAACTTTGCGAGGACAAGGAAAATTCTGTTATACAAATGCACAAAAAAGTGCAACATATTACGCTGTTAAGGCCCTGTGTTGGCAGATCTAGGAACCGAATCCAGATCTTCTGAGCACTCTTGCTTCACCAAGTGGCCATCTTTTCTTTCCAATAACATTCTGCAAACATGGACTATTTTGAGCATCTAGATCTGGCAGCACTTTACATCCTCTGCATTTTAGATTGTTCTACCCTTAGTACTTATCAGCTACGTGTCTCAGCTCCCTAAATCGTCATTCCCGAGGGTGTGCTACATGATCTGCCTGAGGCAGTAATTGCACAAATTATGATACCATGATGTCTCAGGGCAACAGGTAATAGCTGTAATCAGTGTGTAATACAATACTGATGCTTTCTTTCTGTTGAGTGAGGATCAGTCTTCAGAAGGAACAGGATAGAGTTTTCTGTCTAGATTTCATGGATCCGATTTACCAAATCTCAAGTGAGAGGCAACAGTTACACCTGTGTTTCAAACCCATGTCTTCAGTCCCTATAAATAACTGGTAGAAAGTCAGCGGTCCAAATTTTCCTGTTGTTCTTTGAAAATTTTTGTTTGGTGAAGCAGCTTTAATATTTTTAGCTGAATTCCAAGTCATTAATGATGAAATCTGCTATAGAAGAGTAGCAGGTTTTTGTGTACTCTTCTGATTAATACCCAAGATGCTGTTCTGCTAGCAAGCGTTACTCCTTTCTTCCTTCTTTGAAAGACCTGGAAGAGAGCATTGTGTGTCTCTATTCTCTCTCCACATTGGACACTATCCTAATTTATATCTCTGCTGATGCCAGTTCTGTGCTGAGTCTCAAGGACACAGCATATTGAACCAAGCATTTTGTTGTACATGCCGGCTTCAGTGCTGTGAGTAAGAATGTTTCATTTGCAGTGGAAAATAATTTAAGACAGTTCATTCAAAATGCACGGTTGTACAAATTCTAGTCATTCTGCAGCCCCTACAAACCCAGATGCAGGTATTTTGCTGCTGGCTGATTTACTGAGATCCCTAAGATTTTCACATCCTGCAAAACAAGTAGTTTCTCAGCTCAAGCTCATTCTTCTCTAGAAGCAGGTCACCAGTTCATCTGTGCTAAAAACCAGTGGGAGATGTCTCCATGCTTTGGTAATGTTGAAGAAGCCTGAGTTAGAAGATTTCTGTCCAGAAAATCTTTGCAAGCTGGCATGATTAATTTTTAAGTTGTTCTACAAATAGTTTCTTGTATGTGGGTTTTCTTTGGCATGATGCTTTAAAAAATGTCCAGTACAGTGTTCTTTATGGATGTATATCACCCCTTGAAATACTGTGCCTGAAACATTGGTGGGATTAAACCTCTAGTAATTGCAGTTTTCAACACGGCTGTAACTGCTTCCTGAGCATGGAAAACTATATAAAAATGAGACCTCTAGAATGATGCCTGACTTCGTTCCACTGTTATTAAGTGAAGGTTCATTTTTACAGAATGGTTTGTTCAATTTTACTCCATATTAGAGAAGATCAATGAAATAATATATTTGACTAAAAGTGACATCTGGAGTTGTACAGTAATGTTTGCTTTTCTTAACAAACTGACTTTTGCAAAAAGACTTTGATCCTTTTCTTGTATACACAGACTTTGAGGAGTCCGTGCCTCTGAGGTACTTCAAAGCATAGCCTGGTGACATTATGGTTTAATAAATATATAGCTTTCCACTTTCACTTCCACTGACAAAATGCTCTTTTCAGATTTCCTTTACCAAACTTTTAGTATGCCTTTCAGCACTGAACTGGCCTGTAGCTGCTCCCGTAACAAGAAAATTTGTTCTCCTAATTCCAGCCACGCTGTCTCGCAGGCATCAATTCATCACTTAAATTTGTCCTAAGTGCATTAAATAGAACACTGAAATTGTTCTTGTCAAATAATCTTTAAGAAGTATAGTATGACTCTGCTACATCCTTGGATTCTGCTCTAACATTCTGTACTGTCAAAATAAAGAAGACATTACCCTCCTCCCCAGTAAAAATTCTTTAAGCCATTAAATTACATTATCATTTATACATATTTTTATCTGCTGTATTTGCATGGCTATAGTTATGGATCTGTCAGTATTTTCACTATAAACCCCTATTTCCAGGGATTTAGGCAGTAACTCTGCCTTAATAATTTGCTCCAGGCTAAAGCTTAAAATGCAAAATCTCAGGCTGAGAATAGTCCTTTTTTTTTCTCCATTTTGAAAAGCAAATCATTTTGCCTGGTCTTAAGTATGGGAACTGCAGTTGTGCCTGCAGGGAAGAGCTCCTGGGAGGGGGCCGAGGGTGTCCTCCCAGGCAGAGGATGAGCCTGCTTTGCTGTACTCTAAACAGCAGGGATGGTTCAAGAGAAATCTTCCCTAACCCTCATCAAAAATAAAGGGGTGTCTATGCAACAGTCCAGAGATCGACTGCATCTTGCACAGATGAATGCCAACTAGATTTAAATTAGGTAGTAGCAGCGGCTCTGGCAATGTAGAACTCAGCACAGGGGTTTTGGGTGTTGGGGTTTTTTAAAGCAGTGTTCCCAGATTGCATTTGCTGCAACTGCTAAAACTTGGCTGTGCTTTGGTATTTAAGTGGAAGCTATCCCCATCCCTTGCCAGCTGCCATGGTAACAGAGTCTTGCCCTAGTATTGGAAAATCAGTGCTATCACCCCAAAATTATGACAGTGCCTTTGAAATGATGAGCTTTGAGGTCTCTCTTTAAAGATTTTGGGGGCTGGCTTTATCTAGCATGAGCTTTTAAGCCTTTCAGTCATTACAGGCTTGTTTTGAAAACATGCTTTCAATCTTTTTGCTGTGTGAGAAGCTGGTTTTATTTATTGTTATAATTAATAAATGAACTCTGGACTAATCAGATGTTTCTAGAGCTGTGGTTTTAACAAAAATGCAGAAAAAAAAGTATTGCAGGGCTTGAAGTGAAATTGGAAGTTGTAAATTGGCAGAGATTATTTCAGTGCTTTCTGACACTTTACACATACTTGCTGTTTAATTTCTCTCCATCTCCTTCACCACATTTTCTCTCTCTTGCAAAGTGCCATAGACACAAGAGCCTAAATTTCAGTTCATCACCAAAGAAATCAAATGGAGGGGGGAATAAATTGATCATAGAAAGAGAAAGCAGCCATTATTTGCCTGATAATTTCTGGTAATCAGCAATAATGAGAACAGAAATAGGGAAAGTTCTTGCTAATTACATCATTTTTTTGTATGCAAAATGTTAATGTTTTCATGAGAGGCAGCAACCATTCAGGAGAAGAAAAGGGTGCATTTCCTTAGAATATTTGTTGCAGGTGGCTGTTGTTTAAAGAGGTTTCTTTCTTTGTGTAGCTCATGTTAATGAATTGAAATGAGCTGCTGTGATATCTAACTGATCCGGAATTGCAAAGATTTTTGGAAAAAAAGATAATTTCCTGTGAAGTTAAAAAAAAATGGGAACGAAGGTAATGAAACAACTGTGAGAAATAAGGAAATAAGATTAGAATTGACCTTGCTGCTATGAAGATTCCTCTCAGCTCTTCTGGAGTGGGAGGGGAAAAATCAAAGATGTTAACCTTATTCTCTTTTTTCCCTTGCCTGCAGAAGGCCTCTTGGCACATACATCACTTCTAATCTTATTTCTCTTTCTTGTATATATTGCATTAACCTCAGTTTGTGTTTGGCTTGTTTTCTCCCTTTAAAAAATTATGTGTGGGGAGCTGTAACTTCCATTTGGCAGTCTCCAGTGATTTGGATCTTAATTTTCACCAACAAATAATTTGGTTGGAGGGCAGGTCAAGTGGCCTTCTGGCTAACATAAAATTGGTTTTGAAAATGCACCATATGCATCTGTTGACAAAAAAGCATCTTGTAGGTACCTGCCTAAGCAGCAGGGAAGTCAGGCAGCAGACTTCTCTGGATACAAAGATGATACCTGTGGCCTCTGGTATGAATTAGTTTCCAGGTTAGCTTGAGCTGTAGCACCATATTTAGTGTCTTGCCCTGTTTTGTGACTCCTTGGAGCATAAAAACATTGCTTTAGAGAGATATATACTGGTTTTAGAACTGTGCTGTGGCTGGCAAAGACTTTGCATTTTGCAAGTAGATGCAACAGCAGTTGTTTGGGAAATGGCTCATTGTGCAGGCCTTTTAGAGACGTTCGTCTTGTCTCTGTAGTCATTGCTGCTGTTGAATAATCTGCTGGTTCTCCAGGGTTTTGTTGTTAATTCTGTCTAAAGATTAAGTCCCGCAGAACTAAAGAACACAAACTATGATTCTGTGGTTCTATTTTCAACTTTTTTTGTTCTTCTGGGAGACATCAAAACTGTCTTTAGTTAAAGGTGGCAGTGTACATACCTGTTTACATCATTTTGGGGTTTAGCCAGTCCTTTTCTTTCAAAGCTATGTGAGAAAAATGGGGTCTCCTGCAAAGCCTTCGCAGAGAGATACAGCACTTGTTTTGTAGTAGAGATACAGTAACATCTGCAGATGTCTTAAAGGCAGGATGGGAAGCTTATTTGCAATATTTCAAGAAGGGCAAAATGCATTATGAATTAAATTCAGTAGCTGTAAATTTCTGCGTTCGTGTGCTTGCATGCTTACACAGTGGTGACTTCATTAGCCAGCCATCAAAGAGAGATGTGACTCATGCTCTGGTAGTATTTAGCTGCATTGCAGATAAACATATTAAATATGACTTAATTTATATTTAATTGGCAATTAGGAAGGGAAGTTTTAAAGTAGTTGATTTCCACTTTTTTCACCTTTCATGCAATACTAGACTATAGTGATGGTTATTGTAAAGTAGGTTGAAGTAGCAGAACAGGAAATTCATAGAGAAAGAACTTTGACTTTATCAAACAGCCTATTTCTTCCCCCTCCTCCATCACATGCACACGTACTCTTCATAGAAAAAATAATAAAAATACACATATATTGTTTACCACCATAAAGGTAAAGACTGAAGTTTGATCATAAAATGCACTTCTGCGTCAGGAAACCTGGCAGGAGAAATCAATAAAAAAGAATTGCTTGTCTTTTTTTTTTCCAAAATAATACTCAGAGAAAATATGATAACACATCTTGAAGGCAGGTCAGGAAGGACAAGTTTAACTGAAGAGAGGCATTGCGTGAACAAAGTGTGTGACTAATCCATACATTCCTTTATTGTCTGGGCACTCTCTTCCCTTCTCTGTTGGAACGAATTCAAGCAAAACATCTTTTAACATTTTGTTGAATGTTAAAGCCTTCTCTGCATCCAGTTCTTCTTGAATTAGCAAGATTTCAGTGGCAGGCAAAAATGTGGCAAGTTTAAGAAAGTTTATTTCTACTGTCACATGCTTGAACTCCTATCCATGTGCTAGATGGGATTTACTCTAATATGCAGAGCCTCATATGTCAGTGATGATCACATATGATGTGCTGTTCCACTGGTACTGGCTATGGATGTTCAAGGAGAGGAGAGGTCACTGAATTTCAGTGATTCTTGTTGTCATTACTCATAGGAGTGCAGGTAAAGTGGTTGGTGCTGTTGTCTCTTACATCATTGCTTTACCAACCAGCTTGTGCATTGTCAATTCTACACTTTATCCCCTGGGTTCTCACCTTCAGTGCTGCCAGTGGTCCTGCATCTAAGCTTGCTAATATCAGTCTGCAGACAGTCATTACAGATGAATCCAAACCAGCTATCTGAACATCCTCTGCAGGCAATTAGAGGCAATGATGTATGCTGTTAATGAGTGTCCTCTATTGGAACATGGTAGCTTCTGATAACAGTGAGGCAGCTGTAGCTTGGTTTGCGAGTGTTCGTACAAAGGATAGTTTTGACTGCTATGTGGGAAATGACTGCAAGTGACAAAATACTCAAAGGTGGATTTGCATTAAATTTTGTTCAACAGTAGATTTAGGTTTTATTAAGACCAATTGTATATGTGAGAAGCAAGAGATATTTTTCTTTTTTTGTAGTTGCATTTTTTTTGGCATTTATGTGACACAAGAATGCAAAGTGGGATAGAGCATGCAAACATGGCTGAGTTCCACTTTTGCTATACTCCCCAAATTCATCACCACTCAAGAAATGATGGCTTCACAATCATTTCTTGAGAAACAATTGCTTCTTCCTTTGGAAACAGGTATATTAGTAGAAGCTCCAGGCTCTATGCAGCG
Organism: Coracopsis vasa; assembly: GCA_026283785.1. NCBI lineage: Eukaryota > Metazoa > Chordata > Aves > Psittaciformes > Psittacidae > Coracopsis > Coracopsis vasa. Next base: position 3,058 of record JANHGB010029086.1, on the reverse strand, counting down.
TATGATGTTGGAAGTTTAATTTAGACTTGGAGAAATGAAAAACTGTGAAAGAAAATTTGTGGGGTTTTTATATATTGCAAGGCACTAAACTATATTAACTTTATGCGATGACTTTTGCTCAGTCTACAGATTCATTCTGTGGAATTGGCAACACTGAAGCTATATAAAGTTATAAAAAGGCATAAAATATGCTTTATAATAAATGTGGTCACCTTATCACATCATGTTTCCCAGGACAATGATTAACTATTTGTATTCTTTAGCATTATTTTAACAGACTAGGACTCAGTTCGTCTAGGTGCTAACTCCTTTTAATAACTATGCAGCAATTTTATGTATACCATAAATATACTAAAGCCATGGTGGTTTGGCTTTTTTTTTTCATTTCAGGGGAATATGCTTTTGGCATTCTGTAACTCTTGTACCTCAACAATATATTGTGATTCTCATCTTGACAACTGGGAGCTAGGATATAGAGAAAGGAAAGGTCAACGACAATGTAGGTTGACCAGAGTATTATCGCCAGAGTATTATCGCCTGAATGCTGGGGCAGCACGCTGACTACACGACCATTTTTCCCCCAGTGTATTACAGTAGGCAGATTTCTAATGGCTTCTGGGCAATAGGGTCAAGAATACAAAGATAATGAAGACTTTCTGTAATGGTGGTAAACAGATATTTATTTTACTTTTAAATTTCAGTGAGGATTAAGCACTGTAAGAACCATGGAAGCCTGCAGAGCTTTAATTACTCAGCACTGGAAAAAGCTTAATTTTGCTGAATAGAGTCTTTCATGATTTAGTATGTTTTTGATACGCCCTTGGAACACCACTCACAGAAACCAAATAGACAAAAACAAAACTGCAAAGTTTTAATACACCTGCAGTGAGTTTTAATGAAATTCCATAAAAGCACTGTGAACATGTCCTAAAATTAGCTAAAATATTCTGTATGTGATCCTGATATTTTAATTAAAACACCACTGAAATGAGTCAGTTTGGGATTTTATAGGACTAAGGAAAAGTAACTGCAGACACAAATATTTAGAGGAACGAGAAAAACAATGAGAGAATTGCTTGTCAATATGTTAGTAAAAATGTGTGATTTGAACACATTCCTGTAGCCTGCATTAGCTGTTTTGAATGGGGCAGATTCAGCTCTGCATTGCATTTGTGACTCTTTTTCCAAGTATTATTCAGTCTTTTGTGCCACTTCACAGAACAGCCCATAGGGGTTGGTCATTAACTCCTTAAAGATTAATCTCCTCTCTGTTGGCAAAGAGAACAGAAACACAGAAATATTATAAAAGCACAACACACTTTTGAACTGAAAAATAGGCTTAAGATTTATTTGGCTCTTGATTGTCAGGTTCATATTTTTATAGGTTGATTTCATTTGTTCCTTGGAATTTGAATTTCATCATGTATCGTTGTATGATCAGTTGATGAAATCATTGAGGAAAAAATATTAATGAGCCAGCCTTTCAAAATTGTATGTCTGCAAATCTGAAAGGCTTAAAGTGCAGTTCTAAGCAGCAAAACAATGGCTAAACTGAAAGGGATGGCCCTTCTTGAAAGAAAATTAAATGACATTATAGATACCATTATTTTTTAAGAAATAATCTTTTATACTGAAGTCTTGTCAGAGGTATAGGACATACTACTTATGACAAAAGATTGGAAGGCAATTTAACATTTCCCCAAAGGGCATATGCCAGTATATTCCAGACCTCTGAAAACTGGGGTTACACTGTGGGGCGTTTAATTATAGACCAAAGTTTTATCAAACTAAAAGGAATAGAAAGTCCCAGCCTATGTATAAAGCTGCAAAGGAAGTTCAGTGGTTTAATACCCAAAGAGAAGTCATTTTTTTTAATTTCTTTCTTTTTTTTTCTCAAGACCAGCTGCAGGACCACTGATAAGAAGTACAGGGGAGAGGCAGTCTTTAGGCTACTTGTTCCGTTATCTCTGGATGAAGATGCCCTTGATTGTGGATGCGTGTTATATCCACCTGTATCTGAATATAAGAAAACTGCTTTTCAGAATTATTTTAGACTGTATAATGACTGAACATGCATTTTCAAATGACTTTTTTTTTTCCCCTCTTCTACTAGTAAGTACTAGTTACAAAGAAGTAATGTCTTTGAGGGAGGACTAATATTTTACCTCTACAACAAAGTGTAGGATCACCTATCTCAAAAACCTCTTCCAGCTTCCTCAACCACAAAAACTCACCTGCAGCATATGAAAATGCTACAAGTCATTCTCCACAGCCTGTAAGTGGATATTGCCTTATCTCTGCAATTCATCATGGCTACACTACCAGAAATCATGCCAGACTTCCTTGCCAGGGTGAGCAAGGCAATCAGCTCAGCTGGGACCTGAGGCCCAGTGCTTTCTTGTGTGAGACACCACCTTGTCATGAGATAGTGTTGTTTTTTACACACTGGCCCTTGCCACATTCAACACATTATATGTTTCAGCATCATTTACTTGTTCTTGATTCCCTTCTAATGGTCATTGAATGCAAGCAAGAACAAGGTCATGATATAATGAAGAGGATTTTTTCTTTAACTGATCTTTCATCTTTGTGCTCAGACCATTTTCTTTCTGGTCAGCAATTAATTCGTGATTATACCATCTGACTGGAGAAATATCCAGAAAACAGATTTTTCATAAACTTGGTACCAAGGTTCTACAGGTGAAACCAAACCTAAAATTCCTTTATGTTAGTGTTATTATGCATGTTAATGAACCCAGAACACCTACGTGTGTTGATTTTTAAGGTTTTATTCACCTTGAGATGTGCTTCCTTTTGTGTCAAAAGAGGTAATGTTTCTCATTCAAGAGATGTTTCCTGATGAAACACTGCTCTTCTCTTTGAATAGCCTTGCACAAATCCAGCTTTTCCTCCTTGAGAGCCACATGGCTGAAAGCCACAGATGATGACATCAGGTGGAGTCCATCATGCATGCCTTGATGTCATTACTCTGGAGGGTCAGTGGTGGTGTCTTTTCAGAGTGACATGGCAGCCCGCCGAGAGCCATCCAGATTTACCT
>JANHGB010029083.1:0-15986 GCA_026283785.1 Coracopsis vasa | reverse complement strand
GCCGCCATCTCGGGGCAGCGGGCGCGGCACCGGGGCCCGGCCGTAGTCCGGGTGCGGGAGGCGGCCCCGGCCCGCGGCGCGTCTGCAGGGTTTGGCGCAGGCGAAGCCAGAGACCAGAGCCCCCTTCGAGCCGGGCGTGTGGTGACCGGGGTCAGCAGTGCTGAGCCCCACGTCTGCTGCCCGTCAGTCGCTCCTCGCGGCCTCGGTCCCAGCTCACATCCCAGACCCAGCACGAGTTACAGGTTTGATGCAAAACGTGCACAGAAAACTTAAGAATGTTGAATGAAACAATGCAAAGTGAAGGATCACACGAGACAGTGGCAGCAGTTCCCTGTGGTCTTAAGATCTGTGGCTCTGCTCTGCTCCAACACAGCTTTTAAACAATAAATAACTGTAGTGTCCAACAAACTTCTTGTGGCTGTCAGGTACATGTAGACCATAAAAGCTTTCCCCACCACAAGTCGTCTGAAGTAACAGCTGAGGACATTCTGGAGTTGGTTGTTATTGTAGGTTCGGCCACGCCATTACAGTCACTATTAGAAAACGGCACAAGCTGAGAGGACAGGGAGTACCTGAATAGTGATTGTGTCCCCTCACAAGCTGCAGCTGCAATCTCTGTTTTTTCAAACTCCATAAAGTGTTAGTTTGAAGGTAGATAACTCATTGCTTGTATAACTTTGGTTAACCACAACTTTGCTAGAATTCTCACCGAAATTGTCAGAACCAGCTAGAAGTTACTGCTTGTTCCAGAAGCACCCCGAGGTAGATACCTGGTGTAGAAATCAAAATATGCAAAGGTCTGTAGTGAAGGCAAGTGCATCCTGAAATATTACAGCCATAATAGCAGTCAGCATCTCTTGACTGAGATGTTGAGCTATACCTACTGATTAGTATACTTTTAGATGAAGAACGCGACTATATTGCGTGTGAAGTTTAATTGCTAATGGGAACCTGCGCTGATTTAATTCCCATGAGAGCTGGTAGCTGCTAGAGGATTTGACAAAAGAACTGGGCAGAATGTTGTTTGTTGTTGTGTTCATGCTTAACATGGTGGTGCTGTATCTTGCCTGCATAGTTCAGTACTGGATCACTGTAGATGCAGGGAAGATGTATTGTACTCCTATCCAGCAAATGCAAAGCCGTCTTTGACTATAGAACAATGTTAGCAAGTAGATGTAGTGTGCTGCTTGGAAAACATCAGGTTGTGTCATGGTAGTTTTGTTTGTTGTTTTTGTTTGTTGGTTTTATTAATTTCACAAGTTAACTTTATCTGAAACTGTGAATGTAAATGCAGTATTATTACATTTGCATGACGTAATTCTTAACTCACATAGAAAGTGCCTGCTTTCTTGCAGGTTATGTTGTCTGGGAAGTTCACACTAAAGTGCAAAGAATCATTTTAAAACAAGGTTTTCCCATGGTGGATTAGACCAGAAGCAGGAACTAATATAGAATTAGCATGAGAATAGCCAGTGAAGAATGAGTAACTGGTGAAACTCTTCACACAGTCCTAATTAAGCAATGAAGTTTGACAAATATTATGATGTTATGTAGCAGAATATACTAAGTAATTCATGATAATATCACATTGTCTTTTTAAGGCACCTTTCAGCCAGTGTTTTCAAATCATTTAATAAGTTTTCTCATTAATTTATCTCTTAATCCTGCTGTGAATTATGTTTCAGCCTAAACTGTGCTGGCTCCATTCCCTTCCCTTCAGTTCCCATCCCTGTCCTACCACTTCTGCAAGTGATGACTCAGATCAAGGAACTGATCCAGCTGAAAATTAACCAAATTTTTTTGTTTGCTGACCTGAGTGATGAGATAGGAACACGACTGGAGACAAAGGCAAACCTGTTTGCTTGTCTTAGCTACCTTTTACAGGCACACTTCCTCTTGCTCCATTGCTACCATCAGGATTTGTGGACCTCTGGCAGTTCTAATACAGGGAAATTCAGGGTTGATGAGGCTGATTAGAATTAGACATAAAAAAAGGATCATTTTTTTGGTGTTGTTGCAGTAGGCGTATAGAAATGTCAATAATGTAATGCTTAGGCACGACAAAGGGTGTCTAAAGAAGTGATTTTAAAAGATTTTCTGTTATAAAGTCAAAGTTTTCTGATGCATATGCATAAGGAAATATGGTTTTGCCATGCCTACACATGGATTAAAAGAAAATAGAGACAATTTGGTGTCATCCTAAGAATGGGACACTTTTGTGGCTGTCATTCCAGAGACGGATTAGAGACAATCATTGCTTCAAGAGCTGTCTTCTGAAGCTGATGTAAAGGGGTCAGAGCTGAACTGGAAATGCAGATTGGACTGGACTGGACTAGACATGACAGGTTAGAGCCCAAATGAATGTGGGAGAAGAGACAGTCTTGTGGGGGCAGTTACACAAGTGTCATCCACTTTGCATTGTATCTGATGCAGTTAGGGAAGGGGGGGATGTCAGAACCTTTCACAATATTGTTCTACCTGTCTTTTTAAGTGGATCACAGTGTCAAACAGCTGCATTCATCAAGCAATGTGCAGGGTACTTCTCTGCTGCCTGAGGTAAAGATGCTGCCTTGGATTGTCTAGATCAATGGAATAGTTTTAGAATAGCTTAGCAGAGATGTGTGTGTATGTGTTTGAAAAGTTAATCTTTAAGTGCATAGCATATGATGACAAGATGAGGACATTTTAAACCAGCATGCTGTCTTAGCTTTGGCAAAACGCAATAAAACTGATACAAGTCCAGGCTTACTTAACAGGATCAGCAAGACTTTTAGAATGAGAAATATTTGCAAAAAACCTATGTAGCCAGTTGGCATGAAAAAACCCTTACTGCTAGTTGCTTATGTTTAAATGAAATAAAATACAAGACTACATTACGTGTTTTAGAAACTATACTTCATAAGATAGACTCTGCAAAAGCATTGCTAAGTCAAACTCTCCACAGTCAGGGATTTCAAAACACAGGTTTTGCAAAGCACATTTCCCCCTTTAGCATCGCTCCTTTTCTTTTCCTACACATCCAGCTCCTTTTCCTTTTTACATGAAACCAGCTGCTTCCTTCTCCTCTGTCATCCTGGAGATTGCTGTTGAGGTTACTGATGCTCAAGTTTTCCAGCCACTGAGTGCTTTTTTCAGACTGGAGGGGAAAGCAGTGTGTAGTGCTGAGGTGCCACAGAGACTGTGGCTGACAAATGTGTGGAGGATGAATGTTGGAGATGTCTTGGCCAACATGTGTAGATTTCATGACAACAACAAAATGTTCAGGGCCACTTTGCCACTTCCTTTTGACATTTCAAACACTGGCTCTAAAAGGTAGAGGGAGATAGGACAGAGTATGTTTCCCCCAAAATCACTTCCTGAGAAAAAGAACCTGTGAAAAGAAATCAATCCTAGCTGCCAAGCGAAATGGTGCTCTGAGAAAGAAGGACTATATCTGTGGTGGAGGGTATTTTCTTTTTTGACCTCTGCAAAGTGTTTATTTCAGAGGTTGTAAGTGGCACGTTGGAGGCAGGTAAGAGACTTGTCCTTCTCAAGAGTTAGCATATTTGTAGGATATGTACTGCTGTAGGATGTATGTCGGATATTGCTGTTCAGATGGTCAATATTTCACTGCAAGTGTCATAATGAATAAGGATACAATTAGAGGTTTTCTGTCTTGTCTTTCTGATTTGTATGTGTTTTCCCAAATCATTTTCCTGTGGGGATTTTTTTTTATTTAGTAAAGGAATAGCTCTTCAGGTTGTAGTTAACCACAAGAATTAGGGTTGGAAGTCCATGGTTTAAATGCTTCCTAAATTTTATGTCATAATTTCTAGTGGATGTGACTGTGTGTTTATAATTATAAATGGATGAGTTAAAAATACTAGGAGGAAGATTGCCGTGCAGTTCTATTGCTGGGGTGACCATGCAAGATCCTTGGCAGATACCATCTCCGTGTGACGTCTATATGGAGACAGGCTTAAAAAACTCTAATTTAAGTTGGGAGTCCTCAAAGGACTATCACCATAGAAATAAAAATAAGGAAACATTGCAGATTTAGTTGTCTTTTTTCCTAGTATTCCTATTTACTCTTCTATAAAGTATTTAGGCTCTCCAAAATACATTGGTTTTAAAACATTTTATTTTGATTCATTAAATTTATTGCTGGAATTATTCTTAGCTACTTTTAGAAGGCTTTAAGCGTGTCTTCTACACATGTGTATTAGAATCAAATTGATGTGCTGTCAGTGTATTTTTACTGTTGTAACAGGAAAACCATTCTGCCTTTTTTTAAAATGAGCGATCATATGTATAATCAACTTGGTTAAAACTTCCTTCCTGGTAAGTGCAGCACTTCCTTTGCATCTGGATATGAGGGCGAGCAAGAAAAGCAGAACAGCTTAAACAAAGAATTTTTTGCATGAATGATCTTCCTTTAAAAAAATAGGAACTTCAGATATCAAACAAATGAATCGTCTTCAGCAATTCAGCCTTTCTTTTACGAACAGGTAATATTTCCTTTATCAGTTACACGTGGGGTGTGTCCACAGTCTTTGCTTTCCGGAACTTGAGAAAAGAGTTTTAGTTAGCAAACTCTGTTGTTTCAGTTTAACCTTTTACATCTTTATCTTCTTGTTTTGTTACCTACTAAGGCATTGTTACATTGGCTTTAGTTTTTTCCAGCTGTTAGAGAAAGATTTTATGTGTAAAATACATTGTCTGGAAAAGAAGTTCAGTATGTTGCTGTAACTTAGCTTGTGTGAGAATGCTCAATGAGCGCTGCCTTCTTCTTCCAAGCTCTTGGTGAATCATTTCCACTTTAACATTGTTCAGTGGAAATTAACTGTGAGCAACGATATGTTTTGTTTACTGAAAGCTGATAAGGTAGGCTACTCGTGTTTGATGTTGCTTTACAGGTGTTTTGGGTGTGATTTGATGTATAGGCATCAGCTTGGCAGTTTTTTTCTTCTGTAAAAAGCTAATAGTTTATACTGGAAATGTTTACTTTTAAAATGGATGCATGTTACTGGTCAGGTGAAATGATTTATTATAAAGAAGCACATCTAAGGATAGTAGGCTTGAATTTAAATGCATATTAAATATCTGTCTTCAGAAGTAGTCCCTGATTTCTGAATCCTAAGTGCTTTTCTTGTTTTTAAGTCCTTATTCCTCATCACAAAAAAGAAAGGCAGACGAAAATGGGAATAGGCTCACCTCTGTCGAGTCTGCAAACGGAGTGTTTGTTTTGTTACCTTTGGTCATTCCTGAAGCTCAGTGGGATGGCATTCTGATCATGCACAGTTGTGTGTCTTTTGATTTCTGTGAAAATCCACTTATGTTAATATCAGCAGCATTAAAATAGATAAGGCAGCAAAAGAATCAGTGCTTGATCAAATAGAAGCAAGAGCAAATCATTGTGGAGGAAATATGTAGTCAGACTGCTTATTCTCAGTGAAATCTAGGAAGGTTGTTTAAAAGCTCTATTTTAATTATTTAATCATTAGAGGGTTGCTTTGTTGTTTCTTGGGGTTTTTTTTGTATTTGGAGGTGAACTGAATAGATTATGTCTGAGATGGTTTATGTGAATCATGTGTTTATGACCAGAAATTAAGAAAGCATATACGTAGTAGGATTCTGACTGGCCTATGATTTCAATTAAGAAGAGTTAAAAAATAAAGAGTGATTAAAAATGTAAATGAGAAAGTAATCAAACATTTGTATGTTTTGTTAGATTTCTTCTGGCATGGAGCTGGAGGATTATGAACAGCCTGTTGTTATGAGAGAGGAAAACAAACGAAGGAGAAGAAGGATGAAACCTCACTGTACATCAAGTAATTTGTCGTCAATGGAACTGATATCCATTGAGTTCATTTTGCCTACAAGCAATAAACATACTAAAGTACCGGAAATGATGTTACTCGAAATAGCTGCCAACTGTACGGTTGAGCAAATGAAAGCACAGATTTGGATGCGTGCACTAGAGATGAGTCAAACCACAGACTTCTACCACACATTCACCCCAGATCAGTTTATTTTGCAGTATCAAAAGAAAGGGCAATGGTATGAAATTTATGATAAACATCAAGTATTACAGACACTGGACTGCATACTGTACTGGAAAGTGTTACAGAAAAAAGTGGGCAAGATCTATGTTGTCCAGAAACAAAACCCATCAGAAGAAGTTCAGGAATTTCAGCAACAACTTAATGATTTAATTGGTTATGATGTCACTGATGTAAGTAACGTGCATGACGATGAACTAGAATTTACCCGTCGCAGATTAGTCACTCCACGAATGATAGAGGTAGCCTGTAGAGATCCTAAATTGTATGCAATGCACCCATGGACTACATCTAAGCCACTCCCAGAATATTTATTAAAAAAGATCACTAATAATAACATTTTCATAATCATACATAGAGGAACAACTAGCCAAAAAGTGAAAGTGTCCATAGATGACACTCCAGATATGATTCTCCACCGCTTTTTCACAAAAATGGCAAAGAAAAAATCTTTGATGGACATTCCTGAAGACCATAGTGAACTGGATTTTGTTCTCAGGATTTGTGGCAGAGATGAGTACATTACTGGAGAGACACCAATCAAAGATTTTCACTGGATAAGACAGTGCCTTAAGAATGGGGAAGAAATCCACCTTGTCTTAGACAATCCCCCTGATCCGAGTGAGGATGAGGTTCAGAAGGAAGAGTGGCCTTTGGTGGATGACTGTACAGGTGTTACAGGGTATCATGAGCAGTTAACAATAGATGGAAAGGATCATGAGCGAGTCTTCACTATCTCTTTGTGGGATTGTAATAGGAAATTTAGGGTGAAAATAATTGGCATTGATATCCCAGTTTTACCCAGAAATACTGATCTCACTGTGTTTGTGGAAGCTAACATTCAACACGGGCAGCAGCTCCTTTCACAGAGGAGGACTTCATCGAAGCCTTTTACTGAGGAGGTTCTGTGGAATATTTGGTTGGAGTTTGATATCAAAATCAAGGATTTGCCTAAAGGGGCACTCCTGAATCTTCAGATATACTGCGGTAAAGCACAGGGACTGTCCACAAAGACGAACCTTCAGTCACATGAATCCCCCAACTCTGATCCAAAGTGCAAAACTCAGCTTCTCTATTATGTAAATCTTTTGTTAATAGATCACCGTTTCTTGCTACGAAGTGGGGAATATGTGCTCCACATGTGGAAAATTCCAGGCAAGGGGGAAGAACAAGGAAGTATCAATGCAGACAAACTCACATCAGCAACTAACCCAGATAAAGAAAACTCAATGGCTATCTCTATTGTGCTGGATAAATATTGTCACCCAATTGCCTTGCCCAAGCACAGGATAACATCAGACCCCCAAGGGGACAGGACACGAGCTGAAATGCCCAACCAGCTTCGCAAGCAACTTGAAGAGATCATAGCAACTGACCCACTTAATCCACTTTCTCCTGAGGACAAAGAACTGTTGTGGCACTTTAGATATGAAAGCATAAAGCACCCCAAGGCATACCCTAAGCTGCTTAGCTCTGTGAAATGGGGACAACAAGAAATAGTGGCCAAAACATACCAGTTGCTAGCTAAAAAGGAGGTTTGGGATCAAAGCACTTTAGATGTTGGACTCACAATGCAACTTCTGGACTGTAACTTTTCAGATGAAAATGTCCGAGCAATGGCAGTTCAAAAACTGGAAAGTTTGGAAGATGATGATGTTCTTCATTATCTTCTGCAGCTTGTGCAGGTAAGGTGTATTTGCATTCTTGAGCTCTGCCTTCCATGTATATTTGCATTATCCCATCATCATTCCCATCTTAGTAGGTCTACTTAGTAAACCCTGGTTTTGAAGTCTTCAATATTTATTCAAAACAGTAACCAAATTAACCCAAACCATATTTTCTACGTTTTGCCTCTTGCCTATATTGTTATTTTTGTGTTACTGTTGCCTTATGTCTTATGATTTGCTCTTGTGTTTATAGTATTATGTTTTTCTGGAAATTGTCAACACTAGCACAGCTATGATGGGAGCAAGTCCTAACTGTGTTGTCTCTAATCCTGTTTGTATCAGGTCTGAATCATACAGCACTGCAGAGTTGTTCATTGGCTTTGCCGATAGTTTAGAAAGAGTGTAGACAGAAAGAAAGTGAAGGCAGATGTTGACATGGGCAAGGCCTGAAAAAAAGCCTGGCATTGGGTTTTAGGTCAAGAATAACAGTGTTGTTACATAGTATGTTGCAGTAACTTCAGTCTTGGTATTGTTAAGGGGACCAAATTCATCTAGAATGTTCCAGAAAATTTTAAGAAGTAAATAAAGGGTTGCTAGGACTGCATAATAAAATTAGTTCATTCTGGGAAGTTGGGTGAAAAATGATGTTTTTAATGGCAGTGAATCACTGCTGTATCGATTTGAAGCACTCTGTGTGCAGATTTGCCAGATGAAACATCAGGAAGGTTTATATCAGTTATACAAGAGAATTGGTTTGTTTGCTTTTCCACAATGTGGTGCTGGAGCTGGGCAGCCTGTCAGCAGCAGCAGAGTCACGTCTGGTGGCCAGGGAAAGCTGTAATCCTGACACTTTTCCTGGTACCCACGTCCCCCAAAGCAAGGTGACTCTGCAGGCTTCCCACACCCGGCAAGGCTCTGGCTCCTGTGGAAAGGCTGTCGCCCCACAGAGCAGGAAATACTCATTTCAAAGAATTAGAGGACAAAATTGGCATTCAATATTTAAAAGGGAAAAAAGGAACTGCCGCAGCCAGGGAAGCTGTGGAATAGGGCTTTTAATTTTTGTGGGTTCAGAGAGAGCCCAGGTCCCCAGGAAAATTAAGTTGGTATTTTAGATTTTGCTTGCGCATCAGTAGTGCTTTAAACAAAGCCTTTTTTGCCTTGTCTTTGCTTGATGAGACTCCCCAGGCAGAATTTATGCACTTCTGCATTTACCGAAGGAGTCACCACGGTTACCTCATTGGGCCTCCCACGTAGCTGCTGCTATATATATGCTTGGCTTGTGAGCTTTTGCTGTATACATGTGGCTCAGCAATTGTATTCGCTTTTGTATCCAAATTAGGAGTTTAGGATGGTGATTGGCTGGTTTCAAAGTGCCTGAGAGAATGGGGGAAATACTGGGGTTTTTCCATTTGTTTTTGAAATTATTTGCTTTCAGGAAGTACAAATCTGGAGAGTTTTCAAAAGAATCAATCCAACAGTAAATTAAATTACTGTAGCATAAAATCATAGGAGCTTAACTTCACTCTGTCATTTTTACTAAGAGATTCAGTAAGAAATTAAGAGACTGCCATCCCCCCAAAGGAAAAAAATGTTCTATCCCAGCTTTTGCCTCTTTGCTGCTTCCTTGTCTGGTGTTCCTTGGCTAACAACGAGCACAGTCCATCAGTATCCTGCACCTAAATGTTCATACCACAGTGTACTTGAAAATCTGCATTTTTCAGAGAATGGATGTCAGCCATTCCTTTGCTCTAATGGACGCATCTGAGATACCTCTTCTGCAAACAGTCATCACTTTTCACATCATGCCTTCATGAAAGCTTTATGACTTACTTCACTCTGCACAGTATATTCCCATTTTACCTCCTAGTAGAGTTAGAAATCAAACAAACATTTTATTTCCCCCCAGGTTTATCCCAAATAGAAGCAGCCATGCCATAAATAAATCTATTGAGCTTTCTATAAAGGTCTGTTGTTCTCTGTGCAGTTGATAAAACATGGACAGGGTAGTTAAAATACAACAAAATCCATTGTAAAGCAAACAGCAACGACTGTTCTGCTTGTACATGGCAGTGAGTAAAGCTCTTCTGCTGAACTGACAGATAAAGGTAGATGCAGGGACGTGATGAAGCACCAGCAGACATTTTTCAATGGTTAGCTTTTGTTGTTGCTATTCAAATGTTGATATTTGACTTTGTGAAAAAAAAAGAAAAATGGAATTGGCTTTTAAAAATAATTATTTCTAAACCATCAGCATGTATTTGCAACCATAATGTAAGGAGGTTTTGTTTTGAAGCAGTGGCTGGTTGTTTGGCTGTATTTCATTCTTAAATTGTTTTTCAGGGATATGCACTGAGAACATTCAGCCAAGTGTATACCAGAATGGGCTTTTTAGTAGGCTTTCTTGGAACTGTAAGCAAATCCATCTGAATTTATGTAATAATTATTGCTTTTAGGTGCCTTATTGCAGTGAAAATGAATTTTTATTAAAAACCCTTTCATACCTTATCATCTCATACACAAAGTAAAAGGAATTATATATTTTAAAATCAGTTTATGTTTGTGAGTTCTCGTCATCTTTCCTAAATAAGATGGTGTTGCTTGGGGAAATAAAACAGTATTGCAGAGATGGTCAAGACAGATCTTGCAGAATTATGATACTGTAGAAGGGCAAGTCTGGTGCTTGGCTTTCTTGTCTGTCTCTTAGCCAGCAGCTGGAAAGAACAAGTCTATGTAGCATTTTATAATGTGGTTCATTCTAGAAGGTTGACTGAAAAGCTCCATTTATTTTTCCTTTTTTTCCTGTTGAACAAACCCGCAGGATGATCTGCGTTTCAGAAATGGTGTTGATATTTTAATAATAAAGGTACAACTGTGCTGCAGTACTTTTAAGAGTTTATAAACCCCTGCCATTTGTTTGATGAATTTAGTAGAGCTTTGGTGATGGCTTGGTTGCTTCTTTGCAAGCTGCAGACCACAGTGAACTTGAAAGAGGTATTATATTCTGTAGATGTTTGCCTACTTTGTTGCTTCTGAAAGCTGAGTATGCTACATGCACCCAGCTCTGTGCACATCACTTTATTCTCCCTTAATCTCCCTACGTGCTGCTTACTGGTGCTGTATTTCCAGAACCTGAAGTCATTCACCAGCCACCTCAGTCCATGACAGGGATTCTGTGACCCTGTCCCACAGATTGTGTGCTGCTTATTTCTCTTTTCTTGCCATGGGATATAAATGCATACCTTTTTTCCACCATTAATCTTTATACAAACCTCCTACAAACTTGGAGTCCCTCAAGCAACAGGAAAGAAGCTGCTGGAAAAAACACTTGAAGTAGACAAGTTCCCTGGCACAGCCCAGTATATGGAAGTGTGATAGTTTTCTGGTAGACTACTTCACTTGGTTATTGGGATGGGGCAGAGGATAACAGCAATAAAATTCCAATCCTGACACTTCTAAAAAGTTGTGAGTTTTTGTTTCCACCCTTTTTTGGCAGTAGCTTGGAAATACTGTGGGCTTGGGTGGAGGGGAGCAGCTGTTGGAAGAGAAAAATAACATCTGTGCTCGCAAGCTCTGGTGAAGTCTTCTTAATTGTGCTCATTAATATAGGATGTGTATCAGGGGCTTTATTCTATTTTATCATTCATTTAGGGGTTAAAGACCAGATTAGGTGCTCCAAAAAGCTGCTCCTGTGTCCCATGTTTGCTGGGGAGCCCAGTGATGAACCCTGGTGCCCTGGTCCCAAAGTGGCAGATGTTGTCAAAAAACAGTGTTTTATTATTGACAATTCTGATTAGAGAAAGATTACAAATATGTCATTTGATTTGGCAATAATCTTTCGAGCCATGGCAGTGTCAGTCAGGCTGCAAACTGTTTCTGATCTCTCTGGGTTTTGCTACGGCCTGAGAACGTAGTTGCTTTGTTCTCATGCTTCCATGTGCTCAAATCAGTATCCCCAGTTAGCTGCTTCCTGCGTGGCTTTATTTGTTGCTTTAATAATGTAAGTAAAAAGAAACTGTTGCAAAGAAAAAGTGCCTCTGGAAACAGACACAGAGAAGCCTTGCTTTGGTTCTTTCAACTTTGTATCCTCAAAAGACCTGCTTTGTTGCACATTTTCTACTGCAGCAGTATGTTGTCTAGATGTCATCAGTAAATTGTAAGTGGAATGAGTTGTTAAACACGTTAATAACATGTCTTTTATGTTTGTATTACTCAGGCAGTGAAATTTGAGCCATATCATGACAGCGCATTAGCCAGATTTCTGCTAAAACGTGGTTTGAGAGTAAGTACTTCACAGTACAGCCAACTTTTGCTAAAGCTACTGGCATTATTAAAACCCTTTGTCAAGAAATGCATGCTGATTGTAGTATTTTTCTTTACCTCTAGAACAAAAGAATTGGTCACTTCTTGTTTTGGTTCTTAAGAAGTGAGATTGCGCAGTCCATGCATTACCAGCAGAGGTTTGCAGTCATCCTAGAAGCCTATCTTAGAGGCTGTGGAAAAGCAATGCTACACGATTTCATGAAGCAGGTTCAAGTAATTGAATTGCTCCATAAAGTCACAATGGAGATAAAATCAGTTTCTGCTGAAAAATATGATGTCACTTCTCAAGGTATTTGCTAACAGGCATTTCATTGTTTGTAATAATACTGTTTTTTCTCTTTGGGTATGAAAATCTAGGCAGCAAATTGTCCTGTTTATTTAGAACATTCATGGATAAATTACTGTCAAAGGGCATTATTATTACTTCTTTTAAACTGCCAGTGTAAGTTAATAGTGATTGAACCAGTAATACATTTGTTTGCTCATTCCACCCTAGAAGGGAAGAATATCAGTGTTACAGACACCCAGTACATTCCCATGTTTTGGCTTATCTTCTTGAACCTCACACCATGCACCTTGGAAACAGCTAAGTTCTTGTACATAATCCTTAGCTGAATGCCAGCACTGAAGAAAGAAACAATCCAGGACACAAATATTAACTGGAAATAAAGAGATAAAGTGACACTTGCCAAGAAACACAGCCCTACCCTAAGCAGTCACTGAAAAATGCTTGGCAAGGAAACCAGGGAGGAGTCCAGTACAGCCTCTGCTATGCCACAAAGTAGCTGGTGGATCAGCAGTGGATATACAGAGCACATCTTTGGGGCTTTTCGATGTGCTGAATAGGAGTCTTGTGAGACACAGATGTGGTATTGTTATTTCTAGCTCTTGGAAGCACTGCTTTGGAAGCCACAGTAGGGTTATACAATGCTTATTTACTTGTGTGTTTTGCCTGTCTTTATTTTATTTTTTTTCCAACTTCCTTAAAAGCTTGTTTGTCATCATTCCTGTTGGTTGCTTGGTGTTGGGACTGCGTGTGAGAAGACATATGACAATACTCAAATTCTACAGCTCTTCCTGCATGTTCAGCCTAGTATGTTCCAAGAACTTACTAGTATGTTCCACTCTGGTTACACAGAAGTGGCTGTGGTGGTGTTTCAAAAGAAATTTGAAGGAAATATGCGTTTAGTCTTCAATATATTGTAATATCAGTTACATTACCGCATAGTGTAAGTTAGGGGACTTAACAGAACCGCCATATAGAATATTCTTTCTAAAAAACTTTTTTTATCTTCAAATGCTTTATAATCTAAATGTATCTGGTCAGAATCCCATGTTTTGGAAAGAAACTTAGCCTTGCAGATATACATGTCTGTAACAGCAGTGGTTTCCATCACATTATCTTTGAAGGATATGTGGGCAAAGAAGAAAAGGTTAAAGAGAAAGCAATCACATTAACACCCACCAGATTTTGAAGTTAAAGAATTTTTGTATGTAACGTTGTCGTGGTTTAAGCAGAACATTGAAATATGACTTATATAATTGACATTTTCACTGAATAAGGCTTCCTGAAACTGTGGCATGTCCTACTAATGCTGTATCTAATTTAATTTATTCTCAGATTACTGAGGATATGATTTTTCCTACAGACACCATCTACTTCTTATCTTTTAAGAAATGCATGTCCTGAAATTTCTTCTTTAGCTTATTGCTTCTCCTTTGCCCCATCATTTCTAATGCTCACGGTTGTTTGTATTTTCAGTCTGAATATTTCAGAGTGTTTCATTTCATTCCATCATGCAGCCTCATCTAATTCTGTGGGTTTTTTTTCCTCCAGTAATTCTGGACTTTTTTAAAGAATACTTTCTTGTTAGGTTCATACTAGTCCAGTAGCAATCTTGCTGTCAAACTGTTTTCTTTCACTTTTCATCTAATCTCTTTGCTTATATTTGAATATAGCAAGTAATAATAAACAAATTCTTGAGATCATAATATTACAGCTTGCATAGGATTATCTGCTTTCATCACCACTCTGTGTTAGAAGATTTGTCTCCCAAGAATGTGTCTGTGCAGCTGTTTCTTCTCTTAAAATGCATAAGACTTTGTTCTTAAGCCAGATCAACTTGAAAATTGTTTTAGTAAGCGCCTTCACTTGTGTTTTAAAATCAGCTAATTCCTAATCTTTACCAGCTTCAATTGGTTGGCATACAATTTTCAAATTGTACAAATTACATTGAATTGAATTGAATAAAGTTACATTGAATTACATTGAATCCTCATTACAATGAGGAGACTTACTGAAATCCAGCTAGATTTGTTTAGGAAATCAATACTTACATTTTAGAAAGCTATTTCATGGCCCAGGTTACTATAACCTAGGGGTTTTTTTATAATGGCTTGTTTTGGGGTTTGATGAGTGGGGTGTTTTTTTTTTGGAAAGGTGTCTAATTATAAAGTCCACTTATTGGCAGTTGTATATTGCTGTCATCTTTATTTATTTTTTACCAGAAGAGATGCCACATTGGTCACCTGGTACCACTAGGTAGTTCTTTTCTAAAACCCTTGAGGATAGGTGCTTTATGTTCTGTGAGTTCTCAGGTAATTATTTTGGCTTGATTATCTTAATTTGATAGCAGCTTTTGAAATGTCATCATTTCTGGACATAAGCTGGCAATGTGCGCTTGCAGTCCAGAAAGCTGCTTCAAAAGGAGCGTGGCCAGCAGGTCAAGGAAGGTGATTCTCCCTCTCTGCTCTGGTGAGACCCCACCTGGCATACTGCATCCAGCTCTGGAGTCCTCATACAGGAAGGACATAGACCTGCTGGAGCAGGTCCAGAGAAGGTCATGAAAATGATCAGAGGGCTGGAGCACCTCTCCTGTGAGGAAAGGCTGAGAGAGTTGAGCTTGTTGTTGGACACCTTATTTCAGCCTTTCAGTACTTAAAAGGGGCTTGTAAGAAAGATGTAGACAAATTTTAGCAGGGCCTTTTGCGACAGGACAAGGGGTGGCAGTTTTGAAC
This sequence comes from Coracopsis vasa, assembly GCA_026283785.1. Classification (NCBI taxonomy): domain Eukaryota; kingdom Metazoa; phylum Chordata; class Aves; order Psittaciformes; family Psittacidae; genus Coracopsis; species Coracopsis vasa. Next base: position 940 of record JANHGB010029083.1, on the reverse strand, counting down.
TGAAGGAGAGTAGTTCAGACTAGATATAAGGAAGAAATTTTTTACAGTGAGGGTGGTGAAGCACTGGAACAGGCTGCCCAGAGAGTTGGTAGATGTCCCGTCCCTGGAACATTCAAGGTAGAAGGTGCCCCCCCTCATTGCAGAGGGCTTAGACTAGATAACCTTTAATGGTACCTTCCAACCCAGACTTTTCTAGGATTGTATGATTTTATGATTTTGTATATTAGGTATCCAGATCCATGTCTAGCTTTCTCATTACATTTTTTTTCTCCTTAATTTTTATCCCCAAAATTACTTGAACATTTATATGCAGCCTCTCCTGTGTAGTTTCTTTTAGAACAGTGCTCAAGTCTTTGTCCTAATGCAGGGTAAGACATTATTATATTATATTATATTATATTATATTATATTATATTATATTATATTATATTATAATATTCAGCAGCTTATGCTGCTAACACCTGCTAGCTGAGATGAGCAAAATGCATCACATGTAGGATAATGCATACTGTTCTAAGGCAAAGATTCAGAAGCTTGAGGTTTTATGAATTAAAAGCTTCAGTATATATGAACATTGAAATTCTTGTTCATATAAATATACAGCAAATTTTCTTCTTACTGGAATGTGAGATTAACAAAGCTGCACTATGAAGCCAGTTTTAGGAGAATATGAAATTCAGTATCTCTATAGTTAGAGTCCTTATGATTACAGTATAATTGACTCCAAGAATTCAAAAGCCCTGAATCTGTGTTCAAGAGCAATGAGGTAGGTTAAAAGAATACTGGAAAATGCGAGGTAATTTTAAATGCCTCCTCCTTCTGAGCCTTTAGGGCAGATAGTTTAACATTTCCTTGGTAATTATAAGGGCAAACTATTTTTTTTGTGTTGTACTGTGATTTGTTTCTTAAATTAAAGTTGACATTTTAATGTAACCTCCTG
>JANHGB010029079.1:0-27536 GCA_026283785.1 Coracopsis vasa | reverse complement strand
TGCCAGGGGAAGCACGGTTGGGGGCGTTACGAGGAGGAGAGTGAAGAACGGTACGTTCAGAAAGGAGGAGGTGGTTTGTATTCTTTAAAGCAGCCTGGATCGATGGATCAGTTTTTAGCAGCTGCCAGCACGCGCGTGTTGCAGTGGTTGCTAGGGGATTGTTAGTTGTGAGTTCAGGAGGAGCGCACTTGGAAGCAGTGGGCAAAGTGCCAGGGTCTTTTTGCCCTTTGTTTCATTCCTGGGCTCTCCTTCTTTACCGAGTTATTTTCCTGCGACAACAGGCCTTGAGGCTTCCCACCAGGCTGCAGTTCCTTATCCACCAAATCTCTGTGGGCACCAGGGGAAAGGGAGAAAAACACATCTGAACCATTTTGAGACATTGTGATTCACTGATGGCTTGCAACAGTTAAATCAGTTTAAATGCAATACCTAATACAGCTACATAAAGCTGGATTCTCATTAAAAAGAGCTAATAGTTCTTCAAGATCTGTGAGATCTTCGAATTTGTAATCTGCCTTTTTAACTCCACAGCTGGCAGTAAAGGGCTTTTTCCTGTTCACTGGCACACCAAAATTCCCCAGATCAAAGCTATACCACTATCTATTTATTAGAACAGCATCATCTGACTTAATCGCACTATGCCAGTGTCGCAGTGGTCACTGGGAGGCTGTGACAGAACCTGTGGGTATGAAGTTGAGATCTTTTCCATTAATTCAAAAGGGGAAATAAATTCCAGCACTGATGTTAACATAAAGTGACATTTAATTTATGATAGAGCACCTCTATGGAAATGACAAATTGGAAGCATTATTTGTGTGAGAGGCACTAGGGTTCCTATTCACTTTTCTAGCTTCATGTCCAACTAATCACTTTCCTTTTAGACATGAATTACGCTCGGTTCATCACCCCTGTGAGTGCAGCAAGAAAAGCATCTCCAATAAGACTTCTGAGTGAGTATCTGCCCATTTTTTCCAGGTTCTCTAGAAGGTATTGTTCTACATTCTGGACTTTTCTGGGGTACCATTGCTAAGGACTTGAAAAGGCTTGAAAGAAAACCATGCTGTAAGCTGACAAGCAAGGCCAGTTAACTGCTTTAGCTTTTGTCAAGTTGAGACGTCAAGCAGGTGTAAAGACGAAGAAAGTGGATACCCTTGAACCATTTCAGAAACCCATCCAGACAGAAGAGTATTGTCACTTCAGTATGGGTCTGGAAAATCTCTGCTACTGCCTCTGAAGCAGGGCTTTTGGCACAGTTTTCCACTGAATTTGCTCTAGGTGTCCAGGAACAAGCAACTGTTAATGACTTGAAATTCAGGCCCAGCATAATGCTTCTTTCCACTTAGCTTTCCTGTGTCCTGTCCATAAATTCCTCACCACACCAACCCCCTCAGCGTTAATACACTTTCCTTTTCTGCATTATGCTATCTTCAGGCTACCATGTTACATAGTCTTCTGTGTGACAGATAGAAAAGGTTAACTGCCTATTTATTTACTCAGTTGAAACCTACAGGGACCTGACAGAATCAGAGCATGAGACATACATCACTAGTTAGACCTTCAGGGGTCAATTTCCTCTCTTTGTAAGGGGTTGGCATTTGCTGTTCTGCTTAAAGTGCTCCATGCTAAGTCAACTAACTCACTACAGACAGCATCTGTACTTTTTCAAGTAATACACTGATACACATCACACCACCAGTGCTAATTAACACAGCTTGCGCAGAAAGACACACTGAGGCTGCAGTTTTGATGACAAAGTAAATCTGTCTTTACCAGACCAAAAGTCACAGACATGACCCCTGTTACTGAACAGATAAGAATTAACTCCCCATGTTCAAGTTTGCTAAGTAGTAGTGGAGAATAAACTTTGTAACAGGAAGCTTTAAGCCAGATCTGGTGTCATCTGTCCTCTCATACCTGATGTAAAACTGTCAAGTCAGCATGACTGCTATATTGTGAGCTCTTAGCTTTAATGCAGTCTAGTGCCCTTGCTGGATTAAGGTCTAGTCTGTGCTGCATAGATTGGGTCTGAATGATTGTGAAACTGACCTTAAAGCAAGAGTTGTTAACTTTTCCTTCATACTGAATTACTTACACAGTGCCTCCGCCACTGAAGCTGGGCGGTCAAACTTTCCCATTCCCTTGTGGAAAAAGCTATAATCATATACGTAACTATCAGCGTAGCTGCACTACTGCCAGCCACATAAGCTAAAGTGAGACTGAGCAAAAAGCCAATCATGCCAAGTCAGTCTAAACAGAAGATCAGTAAGATTTTGAATTCTTGAAGCTTAAAAGACACCAGTCACAGAACAAGTTGTTGTAATAGTAGAACAGACCAGGTAAGATTACAAAAAGCTATTTATAGTTTACTTTAAAGATGATTTTTTTGTTTTGGTCTGTCTCACTCATGTACCCCTGCCCACCCCCATCCCCACACACACACATTTAATCTGGGTAGAGAGGTGAGTTAAAAAAGAGTCATCATCCTTCTGAATTCTTGACAGTTTAAAAAGAAGTGAGAAATGGAACAAGCTTCTCTGGACTATAATTACATACTGACTGAAGGATATGATCAGTGTTGCAACAATCAAATTGTAACCAAGGTTTTTTTGCTTTTACTCCAGCTGAATTGATGGAGAAGTCTCCTCCATCTCTCATCTCTCTGGCTGGAGGAGCACCAAACCCTGACCTTTTTCCATTTAAGAAGGCTACTGTTGCCATTGGACATGGAAGTGCTATTGAGATTGGGGAAGAGCTGATGAAGAGAGCGCTCCAGTACTCAGCCACAGCAGGGTATCCGTCACAACTGCTTGCATGTCAAGATACCAGAATTAAGGGATCACAAAATCCTTTATTATTCTATTAATTCACCTGTGTTTTTAAAACCTGGTTATAAAACCCATTTTACAAAAAAGGTTTAACTTCTCTCAATTTGCCTCACTATTTACATTTTGGTTTAAGTGGAACATTTTTAGCAGATAAGTAATTTTAAAAAACTACCACAAACCTAATACTAGTAATTCTCATGCCAGAGCATTTCCTGTCTGTTAGTACTTGAGGCTCCAGACTCACAAATCACTAGGAGGAATCATTCTGTGTTTTGCAGTAAGATACTCATTAAAAGATGCTGCTTTGCGCTACATATGTCCCACGTTCTGGAGTGTTTGGGTTACTTTCATTTGGTACCATAGACTGAAATCAGTATGTACTGCTAGTGATAGTTGGACCTGTTTATAGTATTGTCATTTTTAGCACAAAAATTGCATATCAGTAAGTTACTTTAGCACTCATGTGAACTCCCCAGCAGACAGCACTGAGTCAGGCTTGTGACAGGTTTGCAAAAATATTTAGGTACACAATTTATAGATGCACACAGGACATTAATCAGTGAAGTTAAGACTTTTCTTGATCCTGAAATGAACCCAGCCGTTTGTGAACATCCTCGAAGATCTTGATACCTACTTTTTTAAAAAACCTGTTTCAGAAATCCTCATTAGCTGCAGCCTGTTACTAGCAGCATTGAGAGCTTTGTCACACTGCTACATTTGAGTATGGGAAGATCACTCCTAAAAGTGGACATAGTTCAGCCTCCACCCCTATTCCATCCTTGTCAAACCATTTCTGCCCAGATTTCAGATGATTTGGTATATGGACCACAGATGCCTATCTCTTCTGCTTTCCCATAAGAAACATTTGTCTGATTTTCATGATTTGATAAAGTAGTCATAAGATTAACAAAGTGTATGTGTATGACAGCTGAAATCAGGACTGTGTGCTAGATTTGACAGTGATTTAAAGGAACAGCCTAGCTTTGGCCTATAGAAGACATTAGATACACCTTATTTATTCACATTTCAGGGTTCCAGAGCTGTTGTCTTGGCTAAAGAATTTCCAGCGAAATCTACATAATCCCCCCACAGCCAACTACAGTCCTGAGCAAGGACAAATGGAAGTGTGTGTCACAACCGGCAGTCAGGAAGGCTTGGGTAAAGTAAGACTGAAAGTTTCATATGTTAAAAGTATTTCTTTGACATGTTTGTTCTCCCATCAGTTCAGTTACACATGATTGATTATTCAGTTATATATGGCATGACATGCCATTGTATAACTATGCACAGGGTACTTTATTAAATACATGTCTCAGTATTATCAATACAAGATAATAGAAATAAAACTGGTGTGGCAGTCTTGCTGTCATAAATGCTGAGGTAAACTAGAGCATGTCAGAAAATACACTATTAAGGTAACATTTCACATTACTCAGGTAGTGCAATAATAAGTACATAAGTGCGTTATTTGTGTTACTGTAACTCGACTCTAATTGTTTCACTTAATTACCCTTTCCAGTCCACTCACTCAGTTGATCCTTTCTCTAACTGAAGCACTGTTTCTACTGTGTAACAGAGCACTGTCTTTCCATTTCAGATTGGTATCCTATAGCAGATTACCCAGCTTCATTTGGCTCTAAAGTTTGGGGTTTTTTTCCAATCAGTTCAATGCTTTTCTCACAGACAGCATAATTATGTGGTTAGGGAATTACTAATACCTAATCAAGATTTTTAATCCCATAAAGAAGTCAGAAGTATGAAGCATGTATATAAGAATGGCACAATCTTTCTAAAATACTCTTTTACAGGTGTTTGAAATGCTCATTAACCCTGGGGACAACATCCTCTTGGATGCACCAACATACTCTGGGACACTAGCAGCTGTAAGTATTTTTTAGCTACCCAACATTGTGAAGGTTACTTTTCAAGTAAACAGCAATTTAGTACTTGATCTGCAGGCTTATATACTCTCTGTTTACTGTCAAAACATATCTAGGAATCACATTTTTAGTGTTAATCAAGTTCATAAACATTAATTCACAGAAGTCTCTCTACTAAGTTCTAGAAAAGCTATTCCAGGATTTGGAAGAGGAACTTCTGTCCTAATTCATTCAAGGACTAGGGCCACATTTGGGATGGGAAAGAAAGCCATCATAACATAGTTCTGTTGAAACAAAGTTATAACAAGTGGGTATTTTAACATGTCAGCACATTCACCTGAAGTATTTTGTGGTCTGATTATACCGTAGCTATGGATAGTATAAAATTGGAATAGGCCTAAAACATCCTTACACGAGTATGAAGAGGTGAATTATTAAGAACTATACAAAAATAGCAAATTTTACTTCTGAAAAATAACTTTATCAGTATGAATTCAAATGTCAGCTCAAAATGTGTAAGAAGGGTTAGAATAGATAATACACAATTTCAGTCATCTCCACATGCATCAAAAGGGATTTTGATGTTTACTGTGCCAAGTTTGAATATTTTGTCTAATAAATATACTTTGTTAGGAATATATTTTCACAATGCAGCAGCTTGCATTTTTGTTTAAAAATGGAGACTGCTACATGGTACGAAGTGAAATGCCATAGAGGGGAGATAACATGCTTTTTTGTTGGAATTTTACCTGTATTTTTTCATACTGCTGTTAATGTGTCACTGCAGTAGCATCATTCCATTGTCTTTTGTATTGCTGAGTATATCCATTAAGAGCAGATTCTTTGCCCTTTGTCAGTGAGAAGTAGCTTACAGTTCTGGCACTTCCACTGAAGTAGAATGCAAATTGTCAGTAGGAAATGAATGTACTGTGAACTTAGTATCTGTGGTGAGGCCAATGGAGTCCTGAGAGAACACAGTTCAAATTCATAAAATCCCTTTCTGATTGCAAAAAAATATACACGATTTCCTAGAGAAGAGCAGCAATTGGACATAAGAGTTACCCCTTTCTTCTCAGATGGCTTAACAGGCCAAATAAAGAGTAATGTGGTAAGTTTGACAAGCTCCACAGCAAATTCAGGCACTCTTTCTAATCATGAGCAAATGGAGCTTGAGATTATAGCTATAAATTCAGAAAAACTTTGTATTAGTGAAATCTAACAATGTTGATGACAAAAGGAAGACCTTTGAATTATGGGATTATGACAGTTTTGCTCTTCCTATCAACAGCTGAGACCACTGGGTTGTAACATAATTAACGTTCCTAGTGACCAACATGGCATTATTCCAAATGCTCTAAAAGAAATTCTATCTACTTGGAGCCCAGATGATAGCCGCCACTTTCCCAAATTCCTGTACACTGTTCCAAATGGCTGCAATCCAACTGGAAACTCTCTGACCACAGAGCGCAAGAAGGAGATTTACAAGGTATGTAGCTGGGGCCTTGTGAACGTTGTAGCTGGAAATGGAGAAGTGTCAGTCTCATTTCAGTTAAGATATCCCATGTGTGGTATTTGGGCCAGTTATTGGTCCAATAGATGTTCCTTCTCAAACTCATTTCTAGCAGAACCTCTTTCATGAGAACTCTTCAGAGGTGGACTATGCATTAGATAAATCATTTTTGCAATAGAAACCCATTTTTTGCCAATATCTTTGCCATGGGCTTCTGACTGGACTTACTGCAAGATTCCTACACAGCTGGAACACTGCTGTGGAACAGATTCAGTTATTACACTTGTCCTTGTACTGCAGGTACCATGTTTACTCTTATAATTGCTTGATGTCCAAATTGAGCATTTGAAAACTTCTCTTGATAGGGCCTTGTATACAGTGAATGAGCAATACACAGGATAATATGGTCCTGGTAATAGGCCCAGGGTGGAGGAAGTACTTAATTTACAGTGTCTTTACATTTTAACAAATCTTTTCTTTTTATTAATTTCTTTAGCTTGCAAGAAAATATGATTTTCTCATAATAGAAGATGATCCTTACTACTTTGTTCAGTTTGAAAAGGTAATTTGTCTTCCATAATCCTTTGCTATACCATTTCCGGTCCAGAAGAGACCCAAGATACGAGCCATGGATCTTCCTGCATGTTCCTTCTTCATGTCCTACTCCAGGGTAGTTGTAGGCCTCACAGTCTATGCTACTTTCAGTTGTTGTCCCCTTTGTGGCATTTCATTGCCTCAGTCATGTTTATATTCCTCAAGCCTTATTACAGGACAATTTCCTGCAGTAATCAAAATAGCTAAGACTTTGCCTCCAGAGCAAAACAAGTATGCCACTGAAGCAGCACTTGAAAATAGCAGCCCTTTAATGTTCCCTTCAGCCCAGTCTCTTTCAGTGGAAGATTGCCTACTCCCAATCCACTATATGCCAGTTTTACCCCTTGGCCTTTTGGAGAACCTAAGAGAATTTTCCCAGATACCACAGGAAGTACTACTGGATAGGCAGGTTCCTTCCTTCATGTAAATGTTTCCCAAATGGGTAACAATTGGCTGTTGACCCATCTTCACACAGGGGTTTACAGTAACACAGTCTGCACAAGCACCTAGAAGCCGGTCTTACAAAGCAGTAAAACACTGATAGAATGCTGAAGACTGGTTCAGCATTTTCTATTTTGCAATATGCTTTTATGGAAGGAGGCAATAAAACTGCTTCACTTGTTGAATAGCATTACATAGCTTTTCTAGAGAGTGTAAGGGGAGAAGGCGTAAAAGTAGGACTACTGATAAGGAAAAAGTGTGCTGAAGTACAATCATCAAAATTTGGCCACAGCTTCTGATTTTTTTTATTATTACTATTTTTTAAGATAAATCTAAAAGCCACAGAGCCCGATCTTAGCAATTACAGTATCTGTTCACTCCATAAAAAAATCTTGGTGAAGAAATAATTATTTTTCTCTGCTGCTTGTGGCTTCATACCAAAACTTGAACTGAACACTTGTATGCTGAACAATGGGCTAAGCATCAAAAAAACAAAGCTGCTTTCTTGATGACTTTCACAGAATATTGTAATCACAGCTACCCTAAACAGCCCCTTGCCAGCAAGTTACTGCATTTATTTCCCTTGGAATGCACATCAAAATACTTACTATCAAAATAATTCTTTAAGAAATTAATTATGTCCTCATAGTAAAGAAAATTATTACATCATAATCTTGACTAGCATCTTGAATTTACTTTTCTTTCTCTTCCAAGCCATGGGCTCCAACTTTCCTCTCAATGGATGTGGATGGTCGAGTTATCAGGACTGACTCTTTCTCTAAAATTCTCTCATCTGGGTAAGGCCAGCTTTGGACTGCTCAGTACTGCCTGTTCAGTTAAGGCATAAGACTTCATGCAAAATGATCAGACGTCAATTTTTTCATCTAATACCTATCCATTTCTCGAATGCACTTCTGGATCCACAGCTTTTTGCAGTCCACTCACTTTTCATGTTACCTCTCGGCAGTCATGTAACTCAGTTTCTGTTTCTCTTCTGCTACTGATAACCATTCCCCCCAGGCAGCCCGTTCTTGCAGGCACCATCTAGGCAGAAAGACAGATGCTGGATCTAGCTCTGTTCCTGGAACTCCTAGCAGCTTTTCTCTCTTCTTTTTCCATTTCTCTTATCTCTTACCATTCCTGCAGACTCTCTAAACTTGTAGTACAGAGAGAAGTGATGGCATTGTCCACAAACTGTTCGTAGCATTGTAGTGCTTTCTAGTCTTCTAGACTTACAATTCTCTGCCTGAAAAACTAGGCTGGCTGTTTTGCCTTTTCACACAAATTAACATATTTGATTAACTTGCTTTTGTTTGGTATAAAATATAAGAAAATAATACGAATTCTGTACTGGCAGAAAACTTGAGCCAGTCTGTAAAGATGGATCATTAGAATTGAAGCAGGAATAAGAATCTAGTTTATCAGTCTAAATTCCATTTATCCTGCAGTACTGAAAGGGAGTGAAAGAGTAAAGCTGTTTGTTGTTTCCATCTATTTTTCAGAAAGCTTGAGCACTGACGATTTTTCATTATGTGAAAACCTATACTTCCTTACCTTTGAGTCATCTAAATCTCTATGATTGCAGAGGAAAGCTTAAAAATATGGGCTATGTTCTGAAGTCTCAGAACTAAGAAGCTCCTGTAAACATTAAAAACCCTTAAATGTTTCTATTTCATTACTTTGAATAGTTGTAAGTTGCATAGGCCTGGGGCTTAGAGCAGTATTAAAATACAGATAAACTTCAAAGCATAAAAGATCCTCACAAAACCAATGAAATGGTTACATATTTTCCTAGTTAGAAGTTAAACTATAACTCACGTGAATTATTAGCACATTGCATTTCTGTAGTAACTTTTTTCTGGTTTTTTTGTTCTCTAGGTTAAGAATAGGTTTTCTGACAGGACCTAAGCCTCTTATCGACAGAGTTATTCTACACATGCAGGTTTCAACAATGCACACCAGCACTTTCACACAGGCAAGTACTGAACTGTCAACTGAATTATATTTAGAAAAGCTAAGATATTCCAGGTCATAAGAAACCACAAACTGCTTTGCACTTTTGCAGTTTTGTTTATAAGCACATACATTATCAGTTCTGCCAAAGGAAGACAGACTGCCATAGAAGTTACAACCAGAGCTAGATGGTGTCTCAGTGCGTGGAAAGCACAGCTGATATGCCCTTAACTCTCAGATTTCAAGAATAAAGATGCAAAATACTTTATCTCTTGCTAGTAGGTTCCCTTGAAAAACCTCAATGGAAAGCACACATTGGAAGAAGCTCTCAGGGTTAGGTTTTGTTTGGTTGGTTGTTTTGGGGTTTTTTTTTTTTCAATTATTTTATAATTAGAACAATACTGACAGCCCACAAAAACCTTACAAAGTAGGCTACCAACTACAGCCCCGTTATGGTTAATTATAAGGAAAGGAGACATTGAGCTCATGTAACTATTACTTCCGTCTTCCAGCTCCATTAGCTTGTGAGAGGCAGCGTTAAAGCAAAGAGGCTGATATGGGCATAACAGTAAATCAACATACACTGCCTTCCTTTTTCTCCCTGATTATCATATTTAGCTCTCCGTCCGTTTTTTCCATCCTCCACCCCAACATCCAAACACTGCCATGATCCTTAGAGACAGCAGTAACATGGACTACAATGGCCTGTTTCTGTTGCCACCTCTGTTTATAAAAGGCTCCAAGAGACCCTAAATGCAATTCTTGTTTGTGTGGAATTTTGAATAACGCATCAGGAAATGTATCCTATGATGACTGCAGAACAGCCCTGTTTAAAATATGTTATTGATGATATGTTTTATTTCTCTAGATGATGATATTACAGCTGCTTCAGCAATGGGGAGAAAAGGGTTTATTGGAGCATACAGACAGGTAGGGCCATGGCGTATGCTGAATCCCATCATTTGTCATAAAACATTCTTTGCAGGAAAAAGTCGGAAGAGATGGATCACTATTAAGCCAGATCACCAAGACTGACAGTATTCACACAAGAGTCCTGAAGGAGCTCAGTGTGAAATTGCAGACATGCAAGTCAGGGCATATAGCCTACCACTACAAATCATCAGTCTGCCAATCCATAGGCCCAGTCATTATGCAGCTCCCATGTGAAGGGAATGCAAGAGGATCCTGGGAGCTCCCAGGCAGTGACTCTCTGCTGATGTGGTACAGTCTATAGCAAAGGCTAAGATCACTGAGCACATAATCTATTGAGAAGTGGTCAACATGGCTTCAATAAAGGGAATTCTTGCCTCCCTAACTCAGCAGGGATTCACCCTCTTAACACCCTTAGTCTAATGATTTTGGATGCTGATGGAAAGATCTACAGCAAGGTTCACCTGCATTTGCTAAGCATTGCCTTTATTGCCACTCTTGGAAACAGAACATTTTTTTGCATACTGACTGACATGCATTTTGCTTTCATTTATTATGCTGGAGGAACATAGTTTCTCTTGACTATCCATGCTTCATTTCAGACACCATACTTGGTTGCTATTAGAACCCCAAGCTTCCTACTTTAGCAGGGGTAAACTGTACAGAGACCTATAAACAGGAATATGAGCAAAACATAGAAGAAGTTCTTATACCTCACTGTAACAGGCACTTCTATCCCCACAGCACCTGCCTGTTATCCATACTGTAAATACCAGCATTAAAAAAAAGCAACAAAACCCCCAAAGCTGACACAGCAGCCCTAGCCCTTAGTTTTAAAGATTAGGAACATAAAGATAGGCTTTGCAAGGAAACTTGAACCACACTTCAGCTCAACTTTCAGCACTTTGAAAAACGTATCCCAAGCGCATCTCTCCACTTACCTCCTTCTTCTAGGCCAAAAGGCATGCCTGCTTAAGCCAGAAGATCATTCTTCCTCTGAGATAATGAAAATAGCGTTGCAGTAGATTAGCTGCAACCCTCTATAACCTTTTAGGCTCAGTTGTTAGGTGACTTATTGATGAGGCCAAACATCTGACTGGAATATCTTCCAGGTGATTTTACTTGGACAAGATTGACTTGTTAGAGTATGCATTTGAGTAGGAGATAGTCTGTTGTTTGAAGCAGTTAAATTTTTGTGGAAGTCTTGTCTTACTACTACTTGTAATTTCATTCTGACATTAGAGAAAAATGATAACACAAAGGCAAAATCTTGCAACAGAATTTGTGATGTGGTAAAAGTGAAATTCACCATTTCATGTAGAACATAGCAACTGGTGTAGGCTGAGTCCCAGAACTATACGAGTCTGTGTTGGTGTTTGTCTATCAGGTGTACTAAAATACACCTACAAATTAAAGCTATTGGTTCAGAGAGTATATAAGAAAAAATATAAAATTATGCAAATTACTGGGTATGTTTTCTCTAGAGTTGGGAGCACATTTGCCATCTGATTTATGAACTCTGTATCAGGCATTTCTCTTGTGTCTCCACTGGCACAGCTGTCACATGTTAACAAAAGCAAGACTTGTCCATGTTGAAACTTGGGTTTGGGTCATTTTCGTCATTTTCCCCAGAAAGAGACTGAATTATTTGTAAGCTTCACTTAAAGTGAGGAGATAGATAGATTCAGAAGCGTAGAAAAGGGGAAGTTGTCAAATAGCCATGATACATTTATCATATGTTTTGTGAAATACCATTTCCATGTGTACCTATTACAGAAATTCAACCCAAAGGCACAAATGTTGAGTCTGTGCTTTTGCATATGTGTAAGGTCCTTAATTCTCTTCAATATGCCCATTTTGTGCAGTAAATATTGCTGACAGGACTTGCAGTCACTGATACAGGCAGAATGGATATAATACTGAAAAAGTTTTCATGACATATGTAAAGCTTAAGAAGGAGCCAGGCAAGCACTTTCTCTGTGTGGTTGATCTGTGCTTTGTTGGAGACATGCTGAAGCATTCAAGACCTCTCTGATATATATACAAAGTTTTATACACACAATATACTGTATTTGCCCATCTGGGATATGTTTATATTTCCATTAAGTGTGCACTTAAGTTGTTCAAGTAGAAAAGCTTTGTTTCTGCCTTTGGAAAGAAACGTACTCTGAAGCTTTATGAGATCATGACTTTGAATTGATGATTTACTTTCAGAGTGGTGGAGTTCTACAGGACCCAGCGGGATGCAATGCTCACTGCTGCTGACAAGTGGTTAAAAGGTCAGTGAGTGCGACATAGCTAATTACTTAGTTTTTTTCCAAACTGTTCATCATGTTTCTGTTCAAGAAAAATCACTAAAGTTCATCTCTTGACTGAAGTGACAGATAAGCACTATAGCAAATCAATGACATTAAATATTCAGCTTAGGACAAATTATCTGGTACTGCTGTTTTCATGCTTTTCTGGTGGGACAAGGGGATTGTGATGAGTACAAAGCTCACCACATGACTGCATAAACCACTTTTACAAAGAGCATCTATTTCACTCCAGTATGTTCTTATACTGTTTATGTTTAAAATCTCTGTCCTTAAAATCTCTGTCTGAAATAGTCATCAGATTCAGTGGCCTTAATTTCAAAGAAATAAATAATTGATACAGCAGTAATGATAATCATTTTTTTGTCAGAAATCAATTTCAAATGTTCCCTTTTGTGGTTAATCACATAGCATAGAAAAATTTGATGAACAATAATGCAACTACACTTAGGGATTCACTCCTTTTAGTCAGTTTAAGTGGAATCAGCAATAACTGCTGAAGAACTGCCCCTGCCCACCTACCTTAGATGATACTTCCATGGGATATGGAAACTTGGGTACCACACAATCATTAATGTACTTATTCTTGCTAATTCCAGGGGTTTAGATATGAAGTATTTCTTTTTTTTCTGCGTGGATGTGAACAACCAGGGGTTGTTGACCTGGCTAGGCCCTCTTTGTCTTAGTTCCCAAAGTATCAAAACAGTATAATACCACTGGGCTACTCTAATGTGTGTTGGAATTTTGAATAATGCATCAGGATATGTGGCCTACATTCCCTTTGAGGTTATCAGAGCAACAAATCTACTATTCACTGAATCGATGATGTATCAGTTAAAGATGGGGTGGAAGTTTCTTTCCCAATTCCTTTGTTTTCTCTCTCTCTCTCTCCCCAGGCTTGGCAGAATGGTACCCTCCTGCTGCTGGGATGTTCTTATGGATCAAAATTAAGGGTATTTCTGATACACAGCAGCTCATCATGGAAAAAGCTTTGCAGAAAGAAGTATGACCTATGGTTTAATGGCTTATGATGTTAAAATGAAATGAGGGAAAGATAAAATAATTTTACCATATCTATCCACACGTATGCACATACATAAAAAAGAAGGGCAACTTGCCACATACCATCACTGAGTCTGCAAGTCAGGCACAGTCACATAGTGACTAATTAATAAAATATTTTCATGTCTCTATTCAGACGTTGATATTTAATCAGCTTACTTAAACTATTATAATAGCACAATACATCATGTATACAACATATATATGAATATTAATATACATACCTATATGAATAATGGCTGTCTACTGTCTCTTTTCAATAAGAGAAATTAAGTGGGATTTTATTTCTATAATTTATAAGAGCCAGCACTGTGTACTGAGTAAACTACATCCCATCTTACTGGTGCTTCAAAACATTGTGATGATAAGCCAGACCTGGTAACCCACCAGCCTAGGTAAACAAAACGTAAGAGCACTTTGATTTTGTTTTGAAAAGTCTGATTCAAATGCATATTTTTGGCTTCTAATTTTGAAGAAATACATTATGCCATGTTCTGATCCCAGTTTTTCAGCAGCGAGACTTGTCAAATTTAATTTAACGTAGTGTTTTAAAACTGGACAAGTGGCAATAACCAGGTGGCTAATCAATTTTTCTTAGGTGCTACTGGTTCCTGGAGGAGCATTCAATATCAATAGTTCAGAGCCGAGTTCTTACGTCAGAGCCTCCTTCTCTTTGTCTTCTCCAGCCCAGATGGATCTGGTAAGTGAGGTTTTTTAATTTTACTTTCTTACCGAGACAGTATCTCACATAATAATGCTCCTTTATTTCTGCTTATTTCTCCTTATGTGTTTTCTTGAGTGTTAGTACTTTTTTAAATGTTTGTAAATGTTTTAGTAAACATTTTAGTAAATGTTTTTAAACGTTTGTTTAGTACTTGGGTAATGAAGCAGTACTTTTGAAGAAGTATTAGCTGTTTCTTAGCCAAGATGCTCATATCCAAATGACCTGAAAGGTGCCAGATTTTTAGGACCACTTGAAATTTTTCTGTTAATCTCATATATGGAGATTCTCACACTTAACCCTCCCAGATATTATCTATAGAGGCTTTACTGGAGGCTAGAGTAAGTTTTGCTATTTGCTTTAGCATTAGCAGGTATCGTATATCTTTTGTTTTCCAGACTTTCCATTCCTGAGATTGAATTACCTGTTTCTCTGTGTATTGTCAATCCTTTATAAGAAAGAATATTGTTTTTCTTGCATACAATTGACATATATGTCATACTTCATTTCTCAGGAACAAATCTATGTATTTTACAGTTTGGATGATATTTGGCTGTATCTATAAATCCAGTGGACAGATAGGAGACATTTATTTGTGCAGGTTTAATACTCATTTGATGCAGGTGCTTGAAACAGTTCGATATTTGTAGTTGTACTTTCATTCAGTTGTGAAGGTTTGTGCTTCTACTGCCTTTCTATTCCTGCTTTTGTAGTTCTGTTTCTTCCTTTTTTGTAAAAGTAATTCACAACCATACTATTGATAGTCACATGTATCTTTTATATGCCTCCCCACTCAACTGTTCTTCCTTTACTTTCACCTTTGGAGCCTCCAGACCTATACATTATAAAAGGAAAACAGAGAATATCAGCAGAATTTTGCAGTATAAAATATTGAGTTTGTATATGGATAGGTTGGTTTCAGTAGCTTTACAGGTTTGACATGTTGCCTGTTTAAGTAATACTGGAATATAAATGTGAGCCGTATTTGTGTCATTGCAGGCCTTCAAGAGACTGGCTGACCTTATAAAAGAAGCTTTATGAAAAAGCTAAATAGAGATCTTGCAGCAATCAAAATCATCTCCAGAAAATATTTACTAACATTTGTATTTCATCAGAACACTTTTTTGGGGTTTATTTTGACAGGTCATTGCATCACTAAGTTTATTCAAATTCAGAAGCATTTAAAATAACTCAAACCCACTATTACTTAATCCCAACTGACACATTCCTCTAACACCTTATGTTGGAATTGTCTTGTGTGTTACTTTCCTTCTTGTCCTGTTGTATGACATCTGGTTTTGAAGATGTGAAGATTGTGAAGATCAGTATTTAATTTTACTAACATTTTGCCAGGTAAAACTGATGTAAGGGTATTGAAAAACTGAAACTGATCCAGCAAAATTAGGCTATGATTATAGTTCATTTTCTAACTTGTACAAGGTTTTCTGATTTCTGGCTTCTAACTTCAGTCTGTGAGTAATTACTCTGTACCTGTGTTAGAAATTCTGTGGTTTGCAAAGGCATGCGGATGTGCTAACAGAACTGCTCTGTGCTCTTAGGTAATCAATCAGATGTGCTTTTGAATGGGGAGCATAAGTCACTAAACAGGGGACATAGTGGAATGGACAGTACTCTGACACTGCCAGATGTACAAAGCAAGCAAAATGGAAAAATAAAGAAATGTTTTGATTTCTAATCTCTTGGCCCATATCATCCCAAACATTTGATTCTTGGCAACATATACAAAACCTTCAGAAAGTTTTAACTTTAGATTCTCCAGGGAGAGCCCACAGTCCCAAAGCTGCTCTCAGGGCACCATCGCTGTCCTTGAAGACAAACTTCTCCTTGTATACAATGTGTGATGGTGCTAACGGGAGGTCCAAACTAGCAGTGCCTTCTGTGTAGTGCTGCTTAACAGCAAGTGTTCATGTTTCAACTTGGTTTCTCAACCACATACAGAAATTTTGGAAGCTCTGACTTTGCTAAGAAGTAAGGCGATTTTTATCTTGGGTTCAATTTATGAAAACATTTTATACAACAGAATGAATTGGTGTGTCTGTTTAATTAAAATATTTTTACAGAGGAATAAATGTAAATCTCATGTAAGACTGATTTTAGTTCTCAGGCAAATGCTGCTGTCAAATACTACTGTCATATTGTCATTCAGCCTGACCTGAATTAGAAAAACATAATCAAAATATCATTATTAACCAAGCTCTGTATTGGTGATGTGTTGAATAACACACCGCTTAACTAAATATTAATTTAGTTCAATGTAAGCAAAATGTAATCCCATTTGCTGCACATTTGCTATCAGCTAATTTAATTTAGAGGTTTTTTCCCTGACTCTGGTGAGGCATCTAAAATTAAATTAATATCCTGAACAATGCAAATTGAACAATGGCAGTGAAATCTTATGCACATACTGTTTCCCTGAACCTCTGAAAGCAGAATTTCTGGACTCCTGTGAGAGAGCATTCACTGTGATTAAATGTTCCTGGAGGAAGCCACGTAGAGACAAAAGGCAAAGAGCAAAAGGCAACAGGTTCACATAGAAAGAAATTACGTGGCAAATGAAAGGTTTGGTTTTCCCTTCTGTTTCATCCATCTAAGAACAAATAACCTCTCCTTCATAGCAGATTTAATCTGCTGCAAGTGGCACAATCCACTGCTAGGGAAGAGAAGATACAGAGGAGAGAAAGGGCTCGGTGTCATAAGCACATCCTCTGGTGCTACCTGGATATGAGTAGCTGTGGAAAAGCTTACAGCAGTGCTGTAGAGAACTGACCAACATGTGGGCAGTTCTGGCAGGCTGAGTCTACAGACTTGTTTCTGAGTGGTCAATACCTGCCCATTCTCTTGTACCTACACTTTGGTTCCAATGGATTTTCAGACTTTGGGCAGATTAGAAAGACCTAGAAATTCTGAACAAATAGCCACCCAAACAATTCTTCTGTACAAGGGACATAAATCTCAACCCACCCTATGGCTCCACACATTCAGACTTGTGCAACACATCCACTTCTGCTTTGCAAGTTTTACTGATGTAGCAATGGGCAGCAGTTCTTCCTTGGGAGAATGGAAATACCAACTATAACAACTTCAACATCACTCCTGAACTTCTGCATAAAATACATTTACAAATCTTAGGTTCATGCAGGTCATTACTCTAAAGGAAAATATTCCCCTTTACTTTCTAAAGAGAGCCCTTCAGCACTGCTGTGCTGATTAATGAATAATTGAGAGAAAAGATTTTTATGGGGAATTCACTAGAAGAAAGAATGTATGTGTGTATCCAATATGACAGTTCTTACATTAAACTGTGAGTGTGCAGAGAATTATTTCATCTAATTGAATGCCAGTCCCTGAGCATTAGTGGTGGTGTCAAAGAATGGAGTTCTTGTAGAAAACACTTGATTTAGTTTTGGAGGGTTGTCCCCTAAATTTCATTTTAAACTTCATCCTTTAAAATTAGTTTGTGTGTGTGGAACCTTGTATTTTAAAACCTTGTGGCCTACAGAACTTTCAGTTCTGCCATTGCAATATGAATTGTGATATACTGGAGCAAATATTTAAAAGAACTCCATTGAGCTCTACTGGTGCATGCCCTAAACTGTCTTGGTTTTTTTATTATTTAATAACAGGTTTTGAACAGCCCACTGTAGACTGTGTTTGAGATGGGAACAGAACGATTGCAGTGTTTGAACTGTAGTCATTCTGAACGAAAAGCATTCTGCAAATACAAAGAAACACACATTTTCATTCTTCTAACGTTGCTGCCAGGAATACCAGTGCCTCATAATGGCTGTGGAAGCTATTGTGTAACCCTGCAAAGCTCAGGTATCACCACGCAAGGATAAGGGCCTTGTTGATTCTTTTTGAAAATGCTGCTAGAAGATTTCCTGCTAGGAGAATACCTTTTAAGTTATATTTGCTTTTTATTTTAAGCTTCCAGTAAATCAGGTCTGGATTGATACAGCAAGTGAATATGCTGTGAGGTGACTTCAAAAAAAATAACATGAAGGTATTTCTGTTCCTTGATTTACATACATTTTCATCATGATTCTGTGATTAACAAGAGAGAAGGATCATCCTATTGAAAAGGAAAGAAAAAGAACACAACCCTGACAGCACAGAGCATCCTGGTGACTGGAAGTTTCAGAAATGCCATCAGAGAGCTCTTGCCAGTGTCATGAAGCCTGAAGCAACGACATGCAGAGTCTGTTTCATCAGAGTGTTGAAGTGCACTCTCTATGCACTCTCTAGGCTGTGCAACCTGTGAATAGGATTTCTTGAATTTACATTTGGTTTTAGTTCTCCAGAACATTTTCAGAAAATTTGGCAAATGCCTTCATGAACTGAAGGACTGGGCTTATAATAAAGTAACAGAACTCTTTCCAGCTACAAAATCAATATGCAGAATGACCAGAAAAATAAACCAGATTTCTGCCCCCTGAAGCTTCTTCTTACTTCCCCCGTCAGAAAGGAAAATTATCCCTTTTCAAAGTTCTTATGGAAAGCTGTTGCCTTACACTTTTTGATAAAGCAATATGGAGAGACTGATTCATTACATAGCAGTTTTGTCACGTATAATCTAGTTTAAATCACACTATGTCATAAGACCAGATTTTAAATCATGAAACTCCATCCTTTTTCTCCTGTACAAAAGGTAGCCTAGATACAAACCACAGCAAGGACTCAACCTCTGCACAGTGAGAGACAGTTGCTGGCACTGCTGAATGCACAACTTTCTCTAGCAAGGTCGTGGACCTGCTGGAAAATTTTGCTGCTATAAATTTTATTGACTTTCAGTTTCTGATAACACTAAGTGAAAGCACACTGAACTCTGGCATTGTGCCACGAGAGACTATTTTATTTGACAGCCAAACTCCTCAGCTCGCTGAGTCACCAAAAACTTGCAGCGAAAAGTCTGTGTAAATGAAAGGCACCTTTTGTCAATGACAAATTTGTAATGTAACTTTGACCAGACTTCAGTTACTTTTCTGCCCCTCCTACAAGGGAATATAACCAGAATATAACTCAAAGAGAAAAATACTGGTTCTGCAGGTGCAGGTGTTAGAAAACCCTCTAGTTCACCCAGCCTGTAACCATTCCTTGATTTCCCTAGTGACTGAGTATGCTGAGAGGAATAAAACAGCTCCAGGAGCAATATAATTTAATTCCAGTCATCCTTGTTAGACGATCACAGATCACACTACTTCTCTGTCAGTATGCTTCAGTGATATGAAGAAAATG
Organism: Coracopsis vasa; assembly: GCA_026283785.1. Taxonomy (NCBI): domain Eukaryota; kingdom Metazoa; phylum Chordata; class Aves; order Psittaciformes; family Psittacidae; genus Coracopsis; species Coracopsis vasa. The sequence goes on along the minus strand of JANHGB010029079.1, from coordinate 8,049 downwards.
TAGAATATAGCTCCTTTTTAAATACAGTTTCCTTTTTCCTTGCACGATTTTGATTTCCTTTGACAGAGGGTGACCCATATTACATTCTTCAGTGAGAATAGATAAGTACTTGCTTGTGGTTTTTAGTATTCCTGTCATGAACAATTTTTCTTTCACAAGAAGCAATGTATTTTCATCTGCCCCAGTTAAAATATGCAAATAGTAAAACAGATTGAAAGAATCCTTTGCTTTAAATATATTTTGGCAGTTAGAGGCCATCCAAGCTGTCATTCAGTCAAATCAGAGCCCACAAAACCTACTTAGACTATTGCAATAGTGAAACATATACAACTGTATATATGCAAATTCAAGGAGCTGCTTAAACTCACTGGTGCTTCTGTTATGGACCGGTGCAGAGTAAAGTAGGTTGTGAATGTTGATCCTATCAGGCTGCCTTGACAGTTCTGCTGGTTAACACAATACTCACCTTGAGAGCTTCCTGTACTCCCGCAGTGAACTTGACAGCGGAGGGTCACCAACACACACTTTAAGGCATGCTAAATGCACCAGTCCCTTCCCCAAAGATCCCACCAGGTGATGTTGGCCAAGCTACCTGGAGAAGTAGAACTTCCATAGACTCATCACTGCTGAACTTGCCCTAAAATTCAGCTTTAGTGGAGCTCTGCTCCGACAGACATTAGTTCTACACAGTGAGGTTCTCCTAAGCTTCACCCAGTCTTTCATAGAGGTACGAAGTCAAAGAGATTGCCTCTTTACACTATACCAGAAAAGCCATCCAGGCTATTTCTGTGCCATCTAGGCTAAGTTTAAATCAATATTAAAAGCATAAGACACTATCTTTTCTTTCCACCAACACTGAAGGTAAAGTGGTCAGGTTTAATTTGATTTTCAAAATCATCTCTTCTGGGGAAACACAAACATTTTTTCATATTACCAACTTCCAGAACATGTTAATTTCTGTAATAGTCAAATGAACAAAGAGCCTAAAGTCATCAATAGTCTTTGCTGAGAAAATATTTTTAAACTAGAATGTCATGTGCTGTGTAAGGCAAACCTCTAGAGACATAGCCAAGGTCAGCAGAAAAGTGCTTCGTTACACAGGTCCAAGAACAAACCTTCTCCCTCTGACACCACGCTCCTGAGCAGTATGCCCTCTGCATGCTTCAGAGTAGTGTGGCTGATTTTAATAGTTCTTCTCCCTGGTAAATCTTTGAGGAATCAAGTACTGTCCTTTCTCATTTCACCTATGAGTGACCAGAGTGACCTCTTCTGATTATACTTTAAACAAGCAAATGTGTAGATTTATGATTCCTTTGCGGCTCGTCCTTGGCAAGTAGGCTTTGTATTACTTAGCAAAGGCAAACACCAAATAGGCATCACCCCTCAGTGTATCGATAAAACCTTACACTCCCATGTACATTGTATCTCCCTTCTATACTTAATTTTTACTTTTAATGATTGCTGATAAAGCAAACTAAGGCAGAACTACTTCACATTATGCACAATGTGCATATAATAGACTATAATTTCACCCACAAAAACCCACTCATTGCAAGTGCAGTGACTCTTCTGCTTCCCAAAACATGATTAAATCTAACAGATTCTAATGAAGCAAAACCACAGTCTAATAGAAACTGCTGCAGATTATATGCATTTGTTTTGAAGCTTTTTATTTTTCTCTGTGCACATCAGAGCAAAAATAGGGAAAAGTAACTGCTTTCAGGTAAGAAAGTGAACTATCTCATGCCAGGGCTCACAAGCTGAGATGGTTGTAGGCATGCAACATGTTAGAGGACCCAGAAAAAGTGTTTTATTTCTAAGATGATCTTTACAAAACATGGTACCTTCACCTCATACTTCAAATATTTTTATTCTGTTGTTTGGAACATTGTGGTAAAGATGAAAACCTAGATCTTTTGACTTTCAGTTCTATGATTCAGCCATAAGCCCTTCCTTCATTGTGCTGGTTTTGGGTGGGATAGAGTTCATTTTCTTCATCGTAGCAAGCGTGGCCTATGTTCTGGATTTGTATGGATTTGTGCTGAAAACAGTATTGATAATTCAGGCATGGTTTAGTTGTTGCTGAGCAGTGCTTAGACAGAGTCAAGGCCTTTTCTGCTTCTCACATCTCCACACCAGTGAGTAGGCTGGGGGTGCACAAGAAGTTGAGAAGGGACACAGCCAGGACAGCTGACCCCCAATGACCATATGGCTTCACGCTCAGTAAATAAAGCTGGGAGAAGAAGAAGGAAAGGGGGACATTCAGGGTGATGGCATTTGTCTTTCCAAGTAACCATTACACATGATGAAGCACTACTTACCTGGAGATGGCTGAACACCTGCCTGCCAATGGGAAATAGTGAATTAATTCTTTGTTTTGCTTTGCTTGTGTGTGTGGCTTTTTCTTTACCTGTTAAACTGTCTTTATCTCAACTCATGAGTTTTCTCACTTTTACTCTTCTGATTCTCCCCCCATCAACAAGCAGCTGTGTGGTGCTTAATTGACAGATGGTGTTAAACCATGACAAACATATAATCAGAGTGGTGCATTACAGAACAAAGCCTACTATAACTTACATTTTCAGAACACATGTAATGTACAGCAGAATTTGACATTGCCTTTTATTTTAGTTTCAGGTATTCTTAGTATGAGAAATAGCTATTCCCCAAGGGTTGTGCAGCTCCACTGCCAGATACCAGCAGGCTGGACAGTTTCTCCAGTGGTTAGGCAATAGTTAGCTGCATTTTTTGCCTGGTAGCTTCTTCCCAAAGCCAGGCATTCAATTAATTCATCGATTGCCACTGGTCAGCCACCAACTTGGTTTTTCTTTTTAAAGCTTGCAAGAAGAAAAAAGAAATCAAAGGACTTGCGAAAAATAGAAGCAGCTCCATCTAGGATAGCACTTAAAATCGATTTCCAATAAAATTATGGCTGAACATGACAGGGAGGGCAGTAAGGAATGACATCTCTGTGACTGACTCATGTCTTTGCTGTTCTTTGAAATCAAAAGCATTGATTTTTTTATACTTTTACTTGGGTTTGCTTCCAGCATCCTGGGCTTCCCCAGGGCCCAGAAGGATATAATGCTTGACACACAGGCAAACTGCCGAAAGGTCAGTGTGCTCCATGCACATCGGTAGCATCTGTGCTGCTGCTGTATTTGCCAACATCCAAGCAAAATCAAAGAAGAAAATTATATTTCAGAAGTGTTTACCTGCAGTTCTAGCTCAGCCTCCTGAAAACTACCCATCATTGATAAATCCTGTTTCTACATTTGTGCAGAACAATCCACATCAGTTTAAACAGGCTTGCATCTTGAATTTTTCCACCCTTTTGTCTGTAGAATCACTGTAATTGTAAATACAAGTCCAGAGTTTCCCCCAAAATAGTGACACTATCCAGTTCCACATATACTGAACATCACAGTGACACAAACTGGCGCTAACACCCACCACAGACTGGCCACCTCTGTGTAACCAACTTGTCAGCACTGCTTACTGGCACTAGAAGAAGCAAACCCCAGCTTGTACCCCAGCACTAATACTAATATTTTCCCCAACTTTGCATTTAAGCCCCAGAAAAAAAGGTGGCTCAGAAATGGAATTCAGTATCATTTCTTGAGTAAGTCTGAAACAAGTCATCACCTTAGCTTTGACTCAACATGTATCCCAATCTCACCTCCATCCTTTCACAGTGGAATTTCCTACCCTGCCACCAACCTGCCAGCTGAAATACAGGACAGCATTTCCCCTTGCAGACACTCTCCTTTACTCTGGAGCAAAGTGAACTCAAGCTCCAACTCTAGTTCCAGCCTTTGCACCCCATTTATTTTCCCCAGATGTGGTTTTGCCCCATACCTCTTCTGGGCCAGCTAGAAACTACAACTAGGATTATGGTGGAGTTTAGTATTACTTTTTAGGCTTGCATAAATCATGGTTTTACTCAGTCTGACTCCTCACATTCATCCTGGCCACAGCTAATCATCAAAACCGCTTTAGGATCCCAACATAAACACAGCTCAGCACTTTATGCCTGAACCCTAAAAGGCTTCCCAGGTGAACACAAGCTTTGCCTTTTTTCTTTTATCGCTGGAGGTTAAACCCTACTTTACCCCACCGTGTTATCCAGTGACACAACATCCCATCTCAGAGCTCATTTCACAGTGACAGTGGATCACACCTCCCAGTTTAGTTTAGGGGGCCCTATTAATAACTGTTAATTATTACATTACTTCATAAATTTATATAAACAATCTTGAATTCTATGCAAAATCTGTTTACTCTCTTCAGGACACATAACCTTAATTTGGAAGGGAATACACAGCCAGGAGTACCATCCTTTCAGATCTGTCTAACTTGCAAAAAACTCTGTCTTTCATTAAGGCAGAAGCAGTGCCAAGAGAACTTCAAACACATTAAAATGCTCAAAGCTTGATAAGAATCAGCATTTCTTCGACTTTGCATGAAAATTAACTTATTTTTCTTGCAGTAGGAATACAATGATGTTTTAGAAATGAGACAATGTCTGTCTCATATTACTGTGGATGCCATATTTCTACGTACACTATACCATCAGAACACATTATTGACTAACTTAAAGTTAATAATCGGGAAGGTTTTATGAGGCAAAAGTATTATATCTGATAACAAATCGCCTTTTTTTTTTGTTTTTTTTTTTCCCTGCCTACATTTATAGTAAGCATCTAATGATACTAAACTATAACTAAGAGCAGCTGGGAATAGCTGTGAATGTAATCTGTTAGCAGTAGTGGTGAGCCACATAATCAAACAAGGGAAAGAGATGATGCAGCCTCTGCCTGTCCTTGGATGCGAGTCTGTATTTGTAGACTTACTTACACATGCACAGAGCCAGACTACATAGAAAAGGTTTAAACTAACATAATCATCTATGGCTTTCAACTTACAGGTCACACTCATTGTAACACCTCGCCAGGCTATCAAAAACTAGCTTGGCAGAGAAGCCTCTCTTCACCCGGAGTGCAAAGGCACTTCCATACAGAGGTGCAGACAGACAGTAAGGACTACGTGTGGATGAACTGGACAATTTTCACAGCTTTCTGAACATGAGAGTTAGGGAGATTTCAGCTGGGAGCCCATCCTGAAAGGGACGCCCTGCCACACATCTTCAGTGAGCTCCTCACACAGAAGAAGTGGAACAGACAGAAGCAAAGAGCAGAGAGCCTAAATGACCCAAGCCGTCACAGATTGTAAGTGATACCTGCAGCTCTACCAGAAGCTATCAGAGAGCAGTGTGCCAGCAGGAGCTAGGCATGTCAGCCCGTCAGACCGCAGTGCTCACAAAGCAGGTGACTCATCTGCTGCAGGAACATCATGGGAATCCGAAGGTAAATCACCCTGGCTCTGTCAAGGGTTGTCCTGCTGCCTGTCGAAAGCCAGCGACTGGAGGCAGGTCCAGTGACATCTTTTGCCTGGCAAAGATATAAAAGATATTCTGAGCACTGCCAAGAGCAGGAGCCTCACAGAGAGAGGAGGACCTAACTTTGGAGTCACTCTGGTGATGCGAAGTGATTGCACACTGCTATATTCATCTCTCCTTAGGTAAGTCATGACTTCCAGAAAAGCATAAAACATAACCTGATTTTATTTTATTTTTTTAATCCATACTACTGCTTGTGGCAGAGGAAATGGTCAGTAACTGACCATTAATGGTCACAAGCCCCTGCAGCTTGTGCTCAGAACAGGAAAGCTTTGTGCCTGTCCTACTGCCTTTAGGCCATGAGCTGCTTGCCTCAAGGTTAGTCTGTGTGATGAGCAGTGTCTGAAACATAATGCTAAGGCAACTGAATGCTGGTTTGCAGACTATGAACTTGTATACAAGCTGCATAATACAGAGTACAGTGAGTTCATGTTCTTCAGGGAAATATTTTTTTGCCTGACAAACTGCAGAGGTAGTTGGTGTCTGTCAGGTAAATAATCTATGCAAGGCATGCCTTGCTAAACAAGCTGGACTTCCCTTTTTAAGACTGCTACAAATACTAAAACTATTTAGAAAGCTTTCTAACTGCATTGAACAACCCTGCAGTTCAGATTTACATTCAAAGCATAAGTTTACTCAGAGGTAATTATAGAAGACATGTACGTTCCCAGGAAGTTGTTTTGTGATGTGTCTGTTTTACGTAAAAGAACAAATGCCACGCAAAATTGACCTGGTAAGCTGGACTTCCCACAAAACAGTGTTTAGCTTCTTTGACAATGAGCAGAAAATGGGTAAAAATTAAACAGATCCTCTGAGAGAATAATCATTATTCAAACAACTTAAAATTGACACTGTCAATGAGCCTACAGCCCACCACTTCTATGAGGTAGAATCTACTGGAGTTAGCAGGCCTCTCACCAAAAGGTGCTACCTGCAAATAGGCTGACTGGAAACAGTATTTTTTCAAGAGGATGCATGATTTTAAAGTTACAGCTTTCACAGTGAAATACGAGGCAAACTGGTACCATGATTTGCCTCAAATATAATGATTTAGCAGCAGGCACAGATCACATAATGAAATGATGGGAAAAGGCAGTGTACCAAGCTGCCAGACTCTGAAAACGTCTCCAGAGGGTCTGCACATGGATCCTTGCATGCACACACATCTGCTGCACAGAAATCAAATTAGCATGACCATTACCAGTGCAAATGAAGACAGCATTCCTGCATTTCTTTACCTTTTGTGTCAGCATACATATGGTAGTAATGGAGGATAATTATGCTTCTAAAATTCTTTTTAAAAATATTTAACTTAAAGCAAGCATTGATTAAGTTATGATGAACTGCATACATCAGTGATTTGGAATTATCATTGATTGACAAAGGGAAACCTAGCCCAGGCTCCAGAAAAAGAAAGAATTGCTTGGTCATCGCATAAAACATGGTTATAAAACAACTGGATAGCAAATTAAATCTTGCCCATCTTGAAGTTACTTTCAGTATGACATTGTTGGAGAGTTGCAGGATCAATAAAACATTAATTTTATATCTTTTCTTTTGCCTCGCTTGGCAGAGTAGAACTGTTCATGCACTGGAATGGTTTTATGGATTACAATTAAGGAAACCTCCAAAACACAACAGCTAATCATGGAAGAAGCCACAGAGAGATGGGTAAGTAAAAACTATTCACACAGGGGAAAAAAACAGCAACTTATTCCTCAAGTAGTTTTGCCTGCATTGTGAATTTTTGTTGTTCTGAATATGCTGTGAGTCAAGTGATGTTTTCTTTCAAAAGGCAATACAATTTCAGAGGGTGGGAAGGGGGAATCACATGGTTATTACAGTGATTTGGATCTGATCCATTATTAGCACATTGTTTCCTCTAAGAATGTAATATAATAGAATTCCATTAAATGAAATGGACACAGAAAATGCCAACAAAGAAAAATGCTTGTCTCCTCAGGCATGTATAGAAGCCTGGGGAGACAAGCCTGAGGGAAACACTCAGGGTGGGTGAATTTTTGTACCAGTCTTTCTCACTTACTGACGAAAAAGGTTCTTCCAATTGTTTTACCTGATTCTTTGCAGAGGTAACATGATTAGCAAGTAGCAAGAAGTATCACCACAGAGATAACAAGATTAGCAAGACTAGGGTGTGAACTTTTAGCACTTTTATGGTTTTTACACTAAAAAAATGTAAAACACTAGAAGAAGCATGAATTCTATTATAAGGCCACCATTAGCCTAGAAGCTCTAGAGTGACCACACTCACATATTCAGAACTGCTGTCTCCAATAACAGCACTTCCACTAATTTCTTTCAGCCCCGGTAAAACCTGGCCTGAACCTTATATCTAAGTACGTAAAATGTATTTACACAGACTATAGAGAATTCTAAATGGTGTGAGCCTGCTGGTTTTTGGAAGCCCCAAAATTAATTTATTGATTAATTTTTCTTTATAAATACCTGGGAACATTATGCAATTTACAAACATCATGCCAAAACCAAAAGGAAACTAGAAAAAAAACCCCAAACTTTAGAGTGAAAAAAAAAAAAAAAAAAAAAACCACAAAAAAACCAAAACCAAACCC
>JANHGB010029078.1:0-16849 GCA_026283785.1 Coracopsis vasa | reverse complement strand
GACTGAAAATAAGTCCTTCAGAAGCATACCTAATAGAGTGCTGCTTATGTCAAGACAGTCCCAAAGGGAAAGTAAATGTGTCTATGCTGTAACTTAAGCCTAGCAATGTAGCAGTATTTGATTACCACATGTGGTAAAACTGAGACTGAGTTGGACTAAGTGAATGGCTGATGTCAATATTAAAGCAAAAGTGTGGTTTCATGAATTGAAGATATTCTTCAGAAGGCACTTCTGTAGCATAGCATATTGACTTACACATACATGGGAAAGGATAGTCGGGATGATGTTCTTTAGTCTCTAGCTCTGAACTAGTTTAATTTTCTAGTACTCTTATTTTCAGTGCAAAAGTATCCTAATTTTTAAAAGTAATGTAACCTTTTCTTTGTCTCCTAGGAAAAATGTTTGGGCTTAATTAGGTAATTTAAACAAACAGAAGGCCTAGCTATTTTCATTTATGGCCCTACAATATGTAGATGAATTGAACAAGTCAAAAGCTCTGCAAAGAAACTAGAAATTTTAATGAAGTGAGATTTAACATGTTATCTTTTAAAAAATGTCCCGTTACTCAACTGGATGGTGCAGTATATCCTGTAGTTCTTAAAAAAGAAGGAGATTAATCAGATTGTTTCCTGTGTTGAATATGTCCTTAACTGGTTGCTATGACAATCCTTTTCCATTTTCTTCTTCTCTTGTAGGCTTATCTCTTTTTGATTCTATAGAGGGAGTTTGCCAAGGTAAGAAGTTTCTCCTTTTTTATTTTCTATGTCAAGGATTTTATGTTTTGAAAAAATGTTACAGCCAAAGCCTTAGATTTTCAATGTGTCTGGTTTTACTCTGCCTTTTAAGACTGAAAAATGAAATAAGCAGGTTTTGGTCTTTACAAAAGACATAAACAATAATTTTTCTCTTAAGGGAAACTAAATGTTATTGTTGTCATGAGTCAAACCTCTGATGACTATGAAAATGATTTCTTTAGAATTTATCATAGAAAATACCACAAATACAGAGCCCATAGTCCTATGCAGGGTCATTTAAATGACTATTTTACACAACTGCCCAGCAAGAGTTCCAGATTATGCAGAGAATGTCACAAAAATCTATTTTTAAAAAGAGCTTGACAAAAAAAATGATGTAGCTGGAAGACTAAATCCTGGCTTTACTCTTTCCTGGGCCAGATTTACTTGTTTCTTGCTCTCAAGTGTTGAAAGCGTGGATACACTATAATTGGCAGTGAATTTAAATTTGGTTTCTCTGAAAGTTTTTGAAACAATTTACCCTAATTATTGTTATTGTTATCAAATTGCCTTTAACAGGTTTAGAGGTGATCTTAAATATTGGAAGGATATGAATCTGCAGAGGTTATTTGAGGCTAATAAGAGAAGGGGTAAAAGCAAGAAGAGGTTTAGTCTGTCCTTTCTCATGTGAGTAGGGATGGTGTGCAGTCAGATTCACAATTCTGAAGAAAGAAAGAAAAAAATATTTTTAACAATTTCTTCAACTTTTCTGTTTATAACTCTCAGGTGTGTATTTTATCATTCTTCTCTTCTGCTCTTCTTACATTTCACATGGTCTTTTAAACTCAGAAGAGCCTGCCTGTTCTCCTGTTCTTCTGAAATACTTTACTGTTTTTCTTTGTGACCTTTACCTGAACTTCCTTAGCATCTTCCCCTTCAGATCCAACTTCTTCCTGCAGAAAGATAAGTATTAAAAAAAAGAAGTAAAACAAAACTGATTTGGCATCTATTAGAAATGTTTTGGAAAGTATGTCTAGTAAACTAGAATATTCTTACACTTACATTCATCTTAAATGTTTCACCTGAGGCCCTGTTACACTTTCTCAGGAATGGTTCTTTTCTTGGACTCATTTTTGTAATGTGTCTGGGAAACTTTTAGGGTAAAAACCATAAGGATAGTCATACTTGATAATACCTAAATTCAGTGAGGTAGGATCTGACAGTGGCCATTAGTAGATGTGGATTGAAAAGTATAGTAATGATACTACATAAAAATTTTCCTCTCAGACTCCAAAAGTTTGTGGCTCAAGGACTTCCTGTGCCAGAAGTTATTTCTTTTCATATAAGATGTGATGGATTTTTCCTTCCAAGAACTTAACCCCTAGGAGGCATCTGAATTTTTAGCATTCATATCATCCTGCTTTGAGAAGTTCAACAGCTTAACAGTGGGAGGAGCCTTTGTTTTGTACTTCTCACTCAACACCTGCTCGCTTTCCTAGGTCTTCCTAAGGAAGATATAATAATTCATTCACCATTCTACTTATGCCAGTCATGTCATGATTTTATTGACCTCTATTGGATCTCTATCATTTTTAACTTTTCGAGCTCAGAAGCCCTAGTTGATTAAGTCTCCTTATAGAAACAATTTCATACCTTTCACATCCTTGTTGTCCCTGCCTGAACCTTTATCATTTTGATGATAAACAAAAGATTTCATTTAATCTTTCAGTTCCCATCTCATATTTGCCAGTTCTGGCTCCCAGATTTCTTCACAGATTTTTGTTATGTTTCAAAAAATAATCCATTGATTTTGTGACGGTATAGACAAAGTGACGATCTAGCTGCTCTTAAAGCACCATACATTTAACCTCTCTATCTAAATTCTTTATTATGAGTCTTTCAATAATTATTCTGTTTGACAAAAGAGGATGATATAGCTTGCAGATATCTAGGGGGTAATCCTCATTAGCACAAAGACAAAAAAGAACGTATCTGCATGTTCGCATAGCACTACTAGTTAATCAATGCATGGATGAATTTGGACTGTGAGAAAATCTGCAGGTCTTTCTTAGATATGTTGGAGAAATTTGCGTCTTAGATATTTAATTTTATGTTCAAATTTTTCTTCACATTGAGTTTTTAAGACTGGGCGTTTGTTCCCAGACATTTGGTAAATCCAAAAGAAACTTGGACACCCTCCTCACAGCTGGCAGAAGAATAATCTATGTTTATTTTTAGCATAATTTGGAACATTTTTTGAGTTACAAATGCTTCAAGTTCTGAAATAGCATAGTACCAATTTTCCTATGTAAACATAACCTGTGGAGCCCCTCTGGATAACACAATTTGCTCTTTTATTGTGTCTATTCTCTTACCTTTCCAGGCTGGTGAGACCTGTGAGGTAGCTACTATGTGGTACTAGAGCAGGATAACACCAATGAACCAATGAGTCATACATTTTTCTGTGAACACAAGTTAATTTTGCCGTGCTGCAGACCGTATCACAGAATCACAAAATCATGGGTTGGCTTGAGTTGGAAGGGACCTTTAAATATCATCTTATCCATGCCCCCCTGCACAACTCCCTTGACAGTTCAGGCACAGGAACAGTAGCTTCGAGGTTTTTATTGACGCTGTGCTATATAGATAAGCAAAGCACGTTATATTTTATCAACACGGTTTCTTGCCTGTATCATGCAACTGTCCTGTTTTTCTGCTTCAAAGAAAGGCTAGAATTTCTCACAGCTGCTTTCAGTAATTGAAGGGTTCAGATTTTAGAGAATTGTTTTGTTTTTCCTTTGCTGTAGTTAAATTACTTGACACCTTTCAGAATCCATTTTTCCTATTTAAGAGTCCTCTGTGGTAGTTCTTTGTTTCTTGTGTGAGCATTACCCCAGATTTACTGCAGACATTGCAACAAAGAGTAGGCAGCTGTAGCTGTGCTTTTCTAATGTCAAACAATCTCTGTAAGCATGCCTGTTCTTCCTGTATAGATTATTTTTGTTTGTGTTTGGTTTTCTCTTTCATGGTGGAGCCACAACGGGTATAACAGCAGCCCACCTGCAATATTTAAACCCTTATGTAGCTGAGCTGCTCAGTGTGCCTGTAGAAAACCAAAACATGCAAATCCCATATTGGATGGCTAGCACAAATAAGGCTGGTTTCCACAGTGCAGGTTTGAACAATTCTAAGTATTCTTGTCATGTTGCATTTTACATAACACTGCTATTATACATGGAATACATTTAGACATCTCAGAGGTGAACATAATGGATGTCATGATGAGGAATTAGAAATCGTTAGGAATGCTTACTGGCCCTAGTGAGATCAGAAATACAATGAATCAATTAATAGCTCTGCCAGTCAGTCTATCATCCAAATCTCAATCAGCGAGATAAAGCGTTTTTGTCAAGGTAACAGTCACATTTTCTCCAGGATGACCTGATAAAAATGCTGCTTACATGTATCTTCTTAAATGAGCTGTGTATTTTGCTTTCTCACTCCTTTTCTAACTGAATTAAAACAAACAAACATAGAATTTTCTTCTAAAGCAAACTCTCCCCAGTCTATGCCTATCTCCAGGTGAATTGGTGGGTTTATCCTTCACTCAGGTTTAGGCTTCCCCTGAGATCTGAGGCTAAGTGAGGAGAAGGGGCAGGGCTCCTGTTTTTCTATGATTTGCTTTGCTAAATTTAGAGTTCCCATGGTTTGTGAATCACAGCTCTTTAAATAGATGGAAATTATGCTTTCAGGAGAGGTATTAGCTCCTGCTCCTGCTGTGCTTGCAGGAGAGTGGGATCACAGAGCTGGGAGCTAACTTCCCACAGAGCCAAGTCAGCAGCCAGAAGGCAGCAGGAGCCCATTTTTCAGGGGAAAATGGGATCCTCGTCCCTTCAGGAGGCAGCACATTTAGCTGAGTGCAGAGATCAGCAGGAGCTGAGAAACAGAAGCAGCCACTTCTCACGGAGAAGAGAGATTGCTGTGCAGCAGGGTGGTGACAGCCGAGTCCCCTTCCAAAGCACCTGTAGGACTGCAATAACCCCAGTATTCCCCAATGAGCTGTGGATCTGTGATATAAAAACCCACCCAATCAAAACCTTAAAAAAGGTATCACATTGCTTCTCTTTACTGATACTACCCAGAGAATGGTTTCCTAGGCACATATTGTGCTCTCTATCCTGCTTCACGTGTTGTTTTTTGCTTAAAACCCATGGCAATTTAATGATAAACTATGCAACAAAGTCAAGTGATGTGAAAGATGTATATTTCTGAAGAAAATTTTGATTTTATTCTTATTTTTTTATATATACATGCAAACCTCCTCAAAGGATTCAAGACAGGCTTTTTTAAAGAAGCTAGGTGTGTATGTAGATATTACTGGGACAATGCTATTCTCCCTCTCTGCCTTTGGCCATACATAAATATTTCCACAGCTGAAAATCATTTGAAAGTGGTATCCAGAAGCCTACTGACACCTGTGTTACTACCTCTGATTTAGGAAGAGGGTCCTTCCAAATCACAGTTTCTCAATAGGGTATGATAGGTCTACAAGTCTTTCTATGGTATTAAAAGCTGTGAGTACTAAAAGCTAAGCTGTGAAGCAAAACTCTTCACAAGGTGAATGGTTTATATTTTTTGTGTTATCTGGTATATCAAATTGAATGGAACCTGAAATGGTGCCCTTACGAAATATACCAAGAAGCCGGTTCCTCCAGCTACTGGCAGGTGTTATACTATGATGGTGCAGTGGCTGGGTTGGCAGCTTCCCAACAGTGCAGGAATTCTATCTGGTGACCTTCACATCACAAGTGAGTAAAATTTGTGCAGTAGTATATAATTTTGGAATTAAGGAGGAATGTAAATTTAGCTTTAAGCTGGGAAAAAAAAATCTTATTGCTTTGAGTAGATAGGGTTTTTTCAGTGGGATAAAAAAATTCAATATGCTTTGTAAATAATAGTGCAGCTTCTCTACAGACCCTTTCATAGCATTTTTAGGTATTTTAGCAACTTTTCCATATTGTATGTAAATTATCATCTTTATCACTTAAAAGAATTCATAAAGACTTAGGGCATTCAATAGGAAAACTCATTTTAATTCCTATTCTTTGGCAAATGCTACCTTGCTAGTGTAGGAAAGGGAAACATTGATTTTAATTTTGTTTGTTCTGGCATGGTAATATCTGAAGGTGACTTGCAAATCTTTATGTAACATTAGATGTGGATTTTGTATGTGTTTTTGGTGGTTACTTTTGTGGATCTATATAAAAACATCAATACCTATTCTTCAGTCTTTTGCTGAAAACTTTTTTCCTGCTCTTTACTGTAGGTAAGAAAGATTGACCTAAATAATTCCTTCATAAGAGACTGTAGAATGTGGGACATGCAGTGCCTATTGCAGCATTTCTTGGGTGTTCTGAATTTATTTGAATAAGCCCTCAAACAGAAAATAATTGGAGATGCTCTCAGCCCAAATAACGAAAATAAAAATCAACTCTAATGACATGATCAAATATCTTGCCAAAATCATCATCATAATAAATACTATTGCCTTAAATGACATGTTTTACTGTAAATTCATTTCAGTTAGAATATTCCAGGAATGTGTCACCTAGATTCCACCTTAAAGCTTTCATTTTATCTTTCTTTATGTAGGTTATACAGTGAACAACATTTGGATCAGAAGTCTCATTGTGCATATTAATCTGAGGGGGATTTTTTCACTGTTCTTAGGCAGGTTTTGAGACAATGATTTAAAAAGGCTGATGGGATTTTTGGTATGTCCTCTATGAACAGTTAGTATAATTGCCATGAATTTGGCCAGGTGTAGCTAAATAACGTTTCAGGCAACAAACTAAGAGCAAAGCTTTTTACACAATAATGTCCTGGGTAAGGTTCAACAAAACAAAAACTCTTCAGAAACCCTGCTGGGATTCCATCAGCAAGCATTTATTTGCAGTTACTGGTACACCTGCTTACACAGTAATAATACACCAGTGAGTTAAGTCACTATACCAATGCAAATTAGCTTTATTTTGAATCAAATGCTAGATTTTAAAACATAAGATGAGTAAAAACAACCCCTGTAACGCTACTAGATGCGTGCAGGAAACTGATGGGATTGAAAAACCCCAACCAGCTAACTGCCCTTTTTTTATTGCTGCTCTTCTGTATACTGATATATCCCATAAGGGTACCTAGTCTATTTATAGTATGTGTCTGGAACATATGCTTTTCTCCTCTGCTATAACTAGATTTTCTTTAGCCAGAGCCTTGCCATCTGCAATAGGATTCATTTTCAAAGATGATCCTGTATTTCAGTCTGGGGAGAAATTTCTCAAAGTGGCCATTTCTGTCTGTTTGTTTAATGTGACCTTGCCTTACACCACATGGACACTGGTTTTCATAACATCGGTTTGTTATGTATTTGTATGCAATGATGTAATCAGTAACCTTAGAAAGAGATCTAACATTATGCAATGAATTTGTTAGTGCTATGTACTGATTTCTGGTGTTTGAACACTAACTACTTTTTAGATTATTGTTGTTGGGTTTTTTTTTAAATTAAAAAAACCCCAAAACACCCCAAAATAATTGCCAGACAAAAAACCTGATTTTGCGTACTGAGATTATCAAGGTATCCTGGGAGAATTGGGTACCCAAATCTCACTGAAATTCAACATCCTTTATAGTCTTTTGCAAATCTCAGCCACCACCAGCAGGCACTCAGTGATCACAGTGATGAGGTGTGGGATTTTGAACCTGAGCAGAATAGTAAGAATTCAGATGTAGAGCCGTGTAACAATAGAGATCTAAATTTTATCCTGTCTTTCAATCTTCAGCGTATTACAAATTTATTCAAACATTCTCTTCCCTTAAGTGCTTTTCCTTTGTCTCCAGAAACTAAGCACAGAACTACCCTGAATTCTGCCAGCACAGCTATTTCAATCAGTAGTGTGAAGGCAAAGCTGTGGTGACAGAAGAGCAAGCAAGACACTTGTTCTGGCACTGAGGCCCCTGGCATCTTGCGTGAGCACTTACAGAGGGTAATAAACGCTCAGGAAGCAGCAAACTCTCACGTAGCTCAGTCAGCCTGAGAGAAATCCATTTCGTAGGGAGAGATGACTGCTGGTGCATTAGCAGGACCCCTTCGTGCCTCTGCATGAAGCCGCATGGTAAAATCTCATTGCTCCTGGCATTCTGGAGCCCTTGTTGTCTGCCCCACAGATGCTAGTTTATTCCAGGACTTCTCCTGAACGAAATGCAAAGGCTCCCTCCAGGGCAAAATCAAGAGTTGTTCTAGTCATGGGTTAAATCACTCTTTGTGGGTACTTCTTTATTGGCTAATATGGATTAGTCAGGTTGGGCCCTCTCTTCTCTTCACAGTCCTCTAGTACTACCCTAGTAGGCTCTGTACTCAAGTATTTTATGTTTTTTCATGAAAATATCCTGCATTACTTATAACACACATCCCCCCTCAAAGGCTCCAAACTACAATAAAATAATCTCAAGGTGACCTTTCTTGAGCAGGCGCCTTGACATCACTAGGCAATGTCAAGTGCTCCCTTCCAACCTCAACTATTCTTTTATTCTGCAGCACACTCTCTCTTGCTCTGTACAAAGGTGTGTTTATCAGGAGAGTAATGCCAAAATGCTGTTCTATCCACTCTGGACTGGTTTTGCTATTGATGGCAAGACTAGAGTAGGGTTAGGCACAGGATAGATTTAAAAGCAATGTAAGCACTGGGTGCGGCGTGACACCAGCTCTCTTTGACTTCAGGAGATGAGCAAAGAGGTTCACCTCCCATTTACTTTTGTGGTGCTCCTCAAGCTATGACAGCTTGTCACTATTCATTTATACCTTTTAAAGGTAAAGTTTTAAGATGCTAAGGATGTTGGTTAACTTGCATACTGCTCCTTCAGTCCTACTAAGAAACTGTTGTTGGCCTCAGTGCTGATTACTCGCATCAAAGCATGACAGATCTGGCCTTTAAACTATATTTAGAATTTGCTCACAGATAAATAATTTGCTCATAGCTAAACAAATAGAAGGGTTTGCAGTGTACGTGCAGGCAAGGACTGACAAGCCACAGGGCTGTCTGTTTCATTAGGAAACCAAGCGAACCACAAGGCAATTTGTGTTTTGAACCAATTTCATTTTATGCTGCTCGAGGAGAGTTCTTGATTCCATGGGAAAATCAGTATCATTGTCTTGTGACAACTATGCATGGAACAGTTTACAGTTTTGTCTTGCACAAGTGGAGCTATAAGCTTTCCTTTTTTGGCAGACTAATGTTTGCTACTGTACACCAGGCTACTGAATACCAAGTAACAGATCCAGTAGTTTCACTTGGAGTCATCAAGTTGGATCGTATGTTAAATCTGGCTGAATCATATATGAAAAGCTGGAAATCACATTGCTGGGTCAAATGCTTCAAAAGAAGCTGCATGCTTGTCTTTCATTTAGTCATTCACTCAAGCTCATTATTCAAGCAACAGGAATATTTTTAGCTTAGGAGATACATGGTCATAAATATTTTGACAGTAAGAAGAAAACATTATTCAAAAATACCTTTGACTGTACTGGTGGTCTCCAAATTAATTTTTCCAGACTACTTTTTTTGTCATGGAAGGTATGTGTGCAGCATTGAATGTGTGTCCATAAAAGGTGTGCTCCTGAGGGTCTGATTGTGGCTCCTTCATACTGCCACAAGATACCCATTCAGTGAAGCCACTGTATGAATTCTTTTCTCATTCTTGCATGTTATTGTACACATTTTCAGTATTCACTAAAAACATTGTCATAACTGGTAAACAGCAGTTCTCTCTTGAGTAAAACATTTATATTCAGCTCATTAAAATAGATTAGTTTGACAAAGTTGTAAATTTATCTGCTTTCATTGTATTCAGGAATGTGAGTTATAGAAATTCATCAGCACTCGCATGCTGCTTTTCAACTAATGAATAGCCCTAAGGACAAGATAGCTGGTGAGATTGGCAGCTGGATCTGAGCTTTTTGAAGGTTGTCACCAGCTGTTATGAAATAGCTAGCTTGGTAGAAACCAAAAATCTCTTTTTCATGTTCACTGGTCAAATATAAGTTGAGTGGTTCATACCAGCATTGTTCCCAAAATGTACGTGTGCCGGGAAACCTACTACAACAACTGGATGAGCAAAGGCAGAATGGACAAGGGTTGAGTGACTCCCTCCCAAGAAAAGAAACAAAGAAAATGGGCAAATTTGTATGGAAATTCTACATCTCCATTGATTAGAGAATTATTTTGTTGTAGATGATCAGCTGATCTGATTCTGTTTTACAGTTAAACCTTTCATACAAATCTGGTAATGGTAACATGGAAATTTACAAGTGTGCTTAGGTTAAGACTGGTTACATTTGCAATAACTGTGTTTGCCATTAGACAAGTGTGAGGTCCTTGTCTTGATATAAAATTCTTGGCTAGAACCATGGCTTGCAAAAAATACCAAAACAAACAAACAGATGGAATTTTTCTTGAGTGTATTCATCAAAATAAGAGCTGCCTCTGGGGTTTTGTTTTTTTGGGTTTTTTTTGCTTTCCTGCAATATTACACTGGTATGACCAGCATCTAAGACATACAGTAAAATTAAGACAGGGCCTCTATCATTTGGATGGATGGGAACAAACTTTTCTTTAACTGAACCCCTACTGATTCCAGTGTGGGGACTTGTCAACTGGCAGGACCACCAGTTGATCGGTTCCAAAAATGAGAATTATGTGAAGGATGAGAGCAGTAGGTTCATGAGCTGAAGGACTTCAAGGAGCAGTAAAGCTGCAACCACTGTAAGCTCAAGTGTCTTGGTACTTCAAGGAAACTAGAAATTAATTTAGCTTAATCTAAAAATCAAGTGCTCTTTGTTAATTAGGTCCAGAGGGTTATGGACACATTAAACAGCCAGACACAAACCATCTCTAATCCTGAAGGCTCATTTTCATGTTTCTGAGCCAGATCTTGGTGTTAAGAATTGAGGAATAGGTTTTTATTTCTAGATTTGAACTAAAAAGCTCTGTATATTGGAAATACTAGGTGTTTTCACTGTGGCTTCTCCAGTCACTGAATGGAGAGTGGCTGTATCTGCACAGCAAACCACTAGTCTGGAAGAGAATTCAAGTTGTGTGTCTCAATGTGGCAATGAGCATATAATTTAAGAGTCAGGTGTAAACATCTGAAAAGTAATATGCCTCGATTATGGTAACATTGAATGTTTTAATTAACATAGGAGCTATTTGAGGCTGATAGTTAATTTTTGAATCTTATAGGGAATGAGATAATAAAAAAAGCAAACTATCTTGCAGTTTTACTGCATGTATTCTGCTGGTAAATGCCCTTTGCATATGATACTCCCAAATGATTTAGTGCGAATATAGTTCCTGCTACATTTTACCCTTCTAAAAAGAGTTGCCCTTCTTCCACAAAAGCTTATTTAAAAAACACTGTTTAGGTTCCGTTCCTTTTATTTTATTTTTTTTTTCACTAGATAAAGAAGAAATAAAAATTTGCTTTGTTGTATTAATTCCTTTGTGTGAGCCTGTGGAATTGCAACAGTGAAAGTAGCAGCGATATCAACAGGGTGACAGAAAATATCTGACATTAAAACTTCCTTTCTTTTTTTTTTTTTTTCTATTTTCTCTCAGATGTTGCAAGTCTATTCATAGCAGGAATATTGGAAGCATATTTTTAGAGTCACTAAATTTAACAACATAATCCAGAGAGAAACAACCCCTAGGTGATCTGCTTCTTATAAAATACATAGTTTTTGAGAATTAGTTGTAGAAACAATATGTCTTATTTCTCTGTTTCCTTTATGTAATAACATTGTGGTCCTGAGGGATGACAAGAAAAAATAGTTTCATTTACTAGGACTTGAGGTTTAGTGGTTTTAAATCTATAATTTTGTGACAGAATGGCACAACACTATTTTCTATTTGCAATTTATGTCCAAGACAACAAGAAAAAGTCCAGCAGCATTGTTGATACTGTTGGTACTGTTGATACTGTAGATCTTTCTGTGGTTGTTTGTGTTTTGCTACCCATTTTCAATCCTTTCCTCCCATAAATAATTGATATTGTAACGTTTACATATTGAAATCTGTAGTAGTGTTTTCCTGAGTAAGTGATCAAGTCTCTGTTCCGGAATAAAAACCTCCAGATCTGTATGTTTATAATGGCTGCAGATACAAATCTCATCACCCCATACAAACATGGCAAAACAATTAATCCTGTATAAAGAGCTTACAAGACAAGCACTTTCAGGAAGAAGCACAATGATTTAATTCTTATTTGCTTCAAAAATGCAAGCTCTGGTTCTGTAAAGTAGTAATTTGGACATACCACTAGTGCTTCTACATATATGTCAAAATGTGATGTTTAGGTATTGCAGAACGTCTTTAATGTATTATTGTTGTTAATTTTATTTTATAAGCCACAAAAGTGTTTAGTGTGGGGGGAGGGGAAAGGTGATGTAAAGCTATTTAGTCTTTATACCATGCTTGATGGAAATTAACTTGTACTTGTGCAGTGAACCACAGCTACAAAGACAAGTAATGCTGTTCCTGGGAACTTTTGAAAGAGCAATGAGAACATGGGAGGGGGACCTTTGTAAGCCAGGAATGAAAATTTGAATGAACTGTTCTGCAACAGCTTAATTTGCAGTTTGGGGATTTCTCATTGTACTGTAGTGTTTGGGAATCCTTTTATGCCACACATTATTCAGACTGAGAAATAGGCAGGTAAGGCTTCAAAGAAATTATAATGTGTAGTTCATATTCCATTACTTATTTTTTGTGTGTCAAAATCAGATGCTATTTTTCTAGTGCTATGGCAACAACATATCCCTGTATACAGGATATTGTATTGTTTATAGCTATCATGCTTTTAGATTTTAGTAAAATATTAACTACAAGTGAGGGGTGCAGGGAACCTCATTTGATATATATATCCCAGGAATCACTTTTTATGGTTCTATATATATGAAGAATCCAAAAGAACCTTAGTGTAACCTCCACAAGGAAAACTCATATTGTTATGTTCATCACTGAGAAATGTTTATGGGTCCCATAAGATTTCACTCAGATGTTTAAAAAATTTGTGTAACCTTTCGGTCATGTAATTTATTTGATTTATCTGAAATGATTGTAGACAAGAAATTTCATCAGTTCTGCTTTGCTTGAGAGTTTTCTCATAAAGCAATAGAAAGAAAGTATTTCTCAAAGTATGTTAGATTTAAAATTGTAAGCTGCCCCCACAAAAGCTAGACAAACTGTGGGTTTTCTCCTAATTTCATCCATCCTATGTGCTTGTCCTAGATGTTTGGTGTAATTTGATCAGAAAAGACAGCATAAAGATTTGCCAGCAAAAAGTACATCTTCATTTTAAAATGTAGTAAATTTGCAACAGCACCTGCATGAATGCACAGGGAGATCACAGGGAGATTCCTTTGGGAACCTTAATGTCACAGTCAGGCACAGATGCATCCATGTGGTCTCTCAAGTACAAGGACTGCAGCCTGTGTCTCAAGATAGCTTTTTGCATAGGAAGTTCACAAGTAAGCCTTTTCACTTTATGTTAAAATGAAATGCATCCACATTAATATCCATTTGTATTACACCTTAAGTAGTATCAATAGTATCAATAGTGCTGTATGTTATGTACTAATCAAACATGACTTTAGTTAGCAAGCTTTTGTATGCAGGTCTATAAAAAAAACATATTCTGAAAAGTTTCCTGTCTCTGTGCTTACAGTTGAGGTGTCTGGTCATATTTTGGAGGTACAGCATTGGCTGCTGTATCTTCTATAAGCATA
The DNA here is from genome assembly GCA_026283785.1 of Coracopsis vasa. Classification (NCBI taxonomy): domain Eukaryota; kingdom Metazoa; phylum Chordata; class Aves; order Psittaciformes; family Psittacidae; genus Coracopsis; species Coracopsis vasa. The sequence continues at coordinate 3,277 of JANHGB010029078.1, read as the reverse complement.
TGTTCTCTGTTGGTTTGTGTGTAGAAAGCATTAAAGAGTGAAAATGCACATGTCTATAACTATGGAGGCTGGCAAAAGCTAAACTCTATCCTCAAGCAGACCCTCAGGTGAGCATTTTAAGATGTGTTCACTTCTATGGGAGAACAGAAGGCACAGATTAAGGTACTGCTTAGTATTAATGAAAGAGCTTAACAGAGTTAGAGGGACAGACATCTTGCAAACAGCAGACCTAAACTGTCCCTTCTTGTCAAGCCATCAAAGGAGTTTGCGCAGCATATAGCTTAGCCTATCAGTTCAAAGGAGCACACACAAACTAAGGGTGGTCTCTTTACAGTTCCTTCAGAATTCCAGAAAAATGTCTAAGAAAAATTAGGATGCATATGATTATTTTCAAAACCCAGTACAAAGCAGAAGCAGCTCCAGTGAAGTCAGAGGAGTTATTTTGATACAAAATAAGTGCGAAGGAGACTGAAGGCAGAACTGTCAAATTAGTTCTCTTTATTCTTGTAGTGATAAAAGCTCATGACTGCTCATCATGCTTTGAAGAAAGGCAATCCTAGTGAATTTATTAGTGAAAAGCAGGTGCTTTAATTTGTGATCTTTCCTGTGCAAGCATTTTTTTGGTTAAAATTCCTTGGAGGACTCACAAATGAAAGTATCCATTCTGGTAATAACATACTAATGTACCTGGCAATAATGATCCTTCTGGGCTGCTCAGAGGTTATGAGGATTAACAGGACAAATTCTTCAAAAGGTGCAAGCGCAGTTTAGTTTTGGCAATCAAACTCCTTTAAGGTGAATCATTATGAATAGGAGGAGAATATTAGATGGTGGTACTAGATTTAGATGTTGCTTTTGGCTTTGTTTTAATTCATAAGCATGTTTTTTTGCCTGACTGGGTGCTTTTATGCTGTTTCCATTTCCTCCCCATCCTGATGAAAGACTATTTTTTAGCACAGTATTCCTTTGATGGGTCCACATATAACAGAATGCCTATTCTGATGTAGGACATGGAAGCAGTGAAAACTTACTTACAGACAGGCCTCTTCAATTCTACAGTGATGCTGTAGGAATGAATAACTGCTGGGGCCATGAACAGCTAGCAGAAATTAAGTAAAACTTAATATCCTCTCCTTTTGATTGGTGAATGCAAAATACCATATAGTTTCAGTATTTAAGAGTGAAAAGTAAACCAATCACTTAAGCTGTCCTTAGAGGACAATCTGTTGCTGTCCCTTGGGTGAGCTCAGCTTTATCTTCTTGCTATCTGAATTACCTATACAGATCTCTTGAAAGTGAAGTCTGGTAGCTAAAGCATGAGTTCAAACTTGATTCATCTTTGGTGCATCTGTTTCATGGTGTTTTGATGAGTGGGAACAGGAAATGTTAACACCTTGCAAGATGATTTGCTATGTGAGAAAACTCCACTTCACAGCAAGATAAATAGCAACCCATCTAACTTTGCAACTGCCAAAGAAGTCTCCCAATAGCTTGGGGTACAGAGAGGGTAGGTTGAACTCCAGCCTCCTTAAAAATGATGCAGAAGAGCTGACAATTTGTCAAAATGCCTATGGATTACAGAAAGTTTCATTCCTGTCCAAAAAGCCTTAGAGACTGAAGTGGTTATAGTTATCTCTCAGAAGTACCTGTCAAAGACATTGAAGTCTATTTATCCCTTACTACATTTTAAGAACATCTTGAATTGTCATATTCCACCTGTTCTCACAACCACAATGCTTTTCACTAATCAGAAACCATCAGATTTGTAGCCTCAAGGCACGATCAAGGTGTCAAACAGAATTTGATTTTTACCTCTTTTCATTCCTCTGAAGTGCAGATGACTGACTTGGCAGCGGTTTTCCATACAGAAGCAAAGTCTCAGGGTTTTCGGCTACAGTAAAGGATCCTTAACAGAGAGTTGGTGCACTACATCTGGACATAACAATAATGAAGTAGGCCAGAAAAAATACACTTTGCAATCACAATGTGTGTTTTATTTGAGAAGGCAAGGAGATATGAAACTTATTTGATATAATAAAGAACAGCTACATTTGGAATAGGATAACATTTATGAATGTTATAGACTTTTGATAATTAAATATATCTTTAAAGCAGTGAAGTTCAAGCTCTTGTTCATCTGTCTGTAAATTTTACTTTGAAAAGTCAGTGAAGCCTCAGGCTCAATGAAGTCAATAAGTCACTTGCCTAAGCCAAGAGTTTTCATCAAATCAAACTGGGGATCTCTTCTGACAGTCTGTAGAATGTACCTAGGCTATTGTCCAAGACACAGTCTTTAACTTCTAGAAGTCTAGAAGAAATCAAAGGCAAAGTATTACTTCTATATTCATTGACTACAGCTATCTCAATGTAATTATATGTGCAAAAACTTTTCTGCATTTAAGGGTTTTTACACCATTCATTATTAAAGACACCTTTGATGAAAACAAGTGTTGTTGAATCTTTTCAAAACCTGCGTTTTGAAATCTTGAAAATCCCCTGCAGTTCCCTGTCCATCACTGGTATATTTGTTAGAAAATCATAGAATCATAGAATAATTAGGGTTGGAAAGGACCTCAAGATCGTCTAGTTCCAACCCCCCTGCCATGGGCAGGGACACCTCACACTAAACCATGCCACCCAAAGCTCTGTCCAACCTGGCCTTGAACACCACCAGGGATGGAGCATTCACAGCTTCCCTGGGCAAACCATTCCAGTGTCTCACCACCCTTGCAGTAAAGAACTTCTTCCTTATATCCAATCTAAACTTCCTCTGTTTAAGTTTGAACCTGTTACCCCTTGTCTTATCACTACAGTCCCTAATAAATAGTCCATGCCCAGCATCCCTATAGCCCCCAAGTCCTTCTCTGCAGGGCTGCTCTCAATCTCTTCTCTGCCCAACCTGTAGCTGTGCCTGGGATTGCTCCCACCCAGGTGTAGGACCTTGCACTTGGGTTGGTTGAACTTCATGAGGTTGTCATTGGCCACCTCTCAAGCGTGTCAAGGTCCCTCTGGATGGCATTCCTTCCCTGCAGCGTATCAACTGAACCACACAGCTTGGTGTCATCGGCAAACTTGCTGAGGGTGCGCTCAATCCCACTGTCATGTCACCAACAAAGGTGTTGAACAAGACCAACCCCAACACTGATCCCTGAGGGACACCACTCATTACTGGTCTCCAACTGGACATTGAGCCATTGACCACAACTCTTTGTGTGCGGCCATCCAGCCAGTTCTTTATCCACCGAGTGGTCCACCTATCAAATTGATGTCTCTCCAA
>JANHGB010029074.1:0-24267 GCA_026283785.1 Coracopsis vasa | reverse complement strand
GAGTTCTTTGCCCCGTGGTGCGGTCACTGCAAGGCACTGGGCCCCAAGTACGAGGAGGCAGCTACTGAACTGAAGGGACCACCTCCAGTCAGACGGTGGGGAGTCACTTTTATGTGACCACAAAATCTCAGGGCAAGCCTTATCTTTTACAGTGAGTTGCAAAACAGCCAGCTCTGCAGCCGACCAGCACGCAGCCAGCATCTCCAGCACAGCAGTGGGAACACACCTCGCCAACGTAAAGCTGACTCCCTTCCATGCCTTTTTATGCAAGTATCTGAGAGGTCAACAGTCTCCAGGAAAGCTGACAACGTAACTTTCAAGCTAGGAAGGCAAACAGTGCTGGTTCCCTGGGACACAAAAATAGAAGAAGGAGGGAAAAAAAGGCTCTAAACACACACACATCTCCGCCCACTCTGCTACCTGCTCTGCTTCTGTGTCACAACTTCCCACTGTGCAGGCTGTCAGGAACACGGACACCTTCCTTACTGCAAACCAGACACTGCCGCAGCTGCCTACAACAAGCTTCCAAAACGTCCTCGTGCCTTCACTGAATAGACTCCAGTGACCAACTCAAGCCAGGTGTCCTGCACCCAAAGCTGAGGAACAGAAATCAAGCTAGAAAACATTCGTAATTAATCATAGGGATTTTTTTCTTAAACCATGACATTTTTAAATGACATCTTTTTAAAGATGTGCTAAGATTTAAGTATCCAAACACCACCAGATTTTTTGAGTGAATGGCATGCTACTACGAAGAAAGCAATGACGTTATCAGTGTATTTGCACCCACAGACACACACACCAGCCTTCACAGCTTTCACTGTACGACCAATAGTTTCTCTGTTTGAAACAGTGAAACTCATCTGTAGAGATTTTGCGGCTAACAAGCATTTGATTTCACTTTCCAGCAACAATGCAGCCACTCTATTACAAATACCATCAAATGAAATTTTAATTATTTTCTAAGAGTCACTTGGTAGCTGTTAATGAAGGCAAACTGTTAAGGAAACCCTGCCAAAAGAAAGTAATGACCAGATGTGTATCAGAGCACCAAGGTCTAATTTAACTGAATAACAACTATAAATCAGTATAAAGAGTTGGGCCCATTTATTATCAGCACTCATCCCAACAGTCCTTTTAAAGTATTTCTCCTAACCAGAATCTGTATAAGCCCTCAAAGAAGTAGTTTAGAAACCATGCAAGTATGTGAAAAAGAGAAAGAGCACTAATTTTACACGGCTTTCCAGTTTAAATCCCAAATTGTTTTCAGTAACTTCTGTTAACCTCTCTTTACAGCTTTTTTAGAGTTCACAATGCTTCCTGCAACCTAAAACAAAACAAACTGCAGAGACGTCACGAAGTTAAGGATGTGCACTTTAATTACGCTACGTTAATAACATTTGTCATCTATATTAACATTGTAAATGAAAACAACACATGCAGATTTGGGGCTTTGCTTGCAATAGCTTTTACCCTTTGCTACCACGCCTGTGCGGTAGCAGCTAATTAAGGCTGTTGCCAGGCTGTGAGATACTACGTTCTCACTACTTGTATTGCAAAAACAGTGATTTATAGTCCAGCTCGGTTTTAACTGCATGGTGTGTGGCTCTGAGAAAAACTCGCATTTCGTACTGGTATTATTAGACTGATATTTTTCACAAAGCTGAAGGGAACTGTGTTTCCCTATACATTAAGTAACTGGAAAGCAACTGAAGGAACAGCATGTATCACCTTACATTTCCTTATAAGGGATTTGCAACCCAAAAATATTTAAACTTCTCTGATAGCCCTTTGACATAAACATACTACACTCCAAGGCATGAAACCACAACGTATCTTCAACACAGTGCAGAAATATCCAACTTAAAAGCTGCTTCATTTGTAAACACTTCTTTATTAGAAGAATTCTTACTGCTTCACAGGTTCATATTCCCATGTCTCCGGCCTATTGACTAAATAAGTGTAACAACATCTACGCATTTTATAATTAAGTTATCTCCACGTTATTGCTCTTGTTCTCCACTGGCGAAAGCCCTAAAGGAAGAAATGCAGCTGCCGAGCACTGAAGGCAGTCCTCACTTAAGTACCTTACAGAACAAAGGCTGAAGTCAAAAGTTGGTCTCCTTCATTCAGCACAACAAAATCTTTCCAGGGAGAGGCTCTACAATCATCAGATATCAATCAAACATGCACAAAAATCACAGTTCTTCACCCATCAGTTCTAGCGCCCACAAAAGATTTTTGGGGAGTGTTATGATTATTTATAATTATTTGAATTACTTATTACAGAAATGCAACCAACAACTGAAGAACTACATGCAGGGTTTTAATTACTCTCTGAAGTGCCTTACATGAAGTTTGTTCTAACATTTTTTCAGCCAGCCAAGAAAAGCAACACATGTCAGGGTCAGAGAGAAATAGCTGGTTCTTGCTTCATCTGAATTCCAGTTCTAGGCAACAAAAAATCCAGCAATTTAAACAGGAAATTGGCTTGATAGTTCTGAATTCATCTTTTTCATGAACAGAGAAGCAACATACAGCAAGTCTGCCTGCTTCTGCTTGTTTCAGCGCTGAGGGAAAGAAAAATGCATTTAAAAAGTATCAGATTTGGTCTTGCTGAAGAGGAGAGGATCGGCAAGCAGTGGCTGGTTTAATAAAGCTGTTCTTCAGTGAAGCACAGAAGATGTAAGTTGCACAGCAAAGCAGCGTGTTGCTTTCCTAACTCTACAATGTTCATTTCTAGTATGAACTGTAGTCTCCTGTACAAAAGAAGATAATCAAGGGCAAGTGCCAGCAGGTCATCACTCATACAAGCTAGTGTAGTTTCGGTGACACTGCAAGAACTCTGTGGCTTTATTTTGGCTGATCTAGAGCTTAACCACTGTACTATTCCCCCCATCCCTCTTTTATTAGAATAAAAATCCATTTTATGATGACCACTGTTCGTATTTGGTACAAAGATAATAAAGCATGCACAATGAGGACATTTCCTTATTTCCTTAAAATCTAAGTCACCATAGCAGTGACCCATAGGGAGAAAAAAATACTTTTTCTAAGACCAGTGCCATCACTTCATTGTAAGAACAGCCATAGAGATGAGACCAACACCCCAACTTCAGAAAGCACAAAGTAATTCAGAAGCAGGCAACAGCATGCTTCTCTGAAAAAGTGTCTTCTTGACTTCAGACTTTGAGTAGCCCTCTTAAACTATAAGCTGTATGTTATAACCTCTCCATTAGTCCGCCTGCGCTGTAAGGTTTCACTGCGGTAATACCTTGGTATAGAGAGTCCCACAGACGAAACATCTTTTGATAAGTCACCTCATTCTGTCACTCAGCCACATGAAGACTCCTCTTTTCACTCAAGCACAACTCCACAAACTGTTACAGGCAATAGTTTTGAATATAAGTTCAATGTAGAATATTGGTAAAATACCTTCAGCCTAAAGCAACTTTTTCTCAATACCTACACTTAACTTGAAAAAGATATCAAGCCAGTTTTACAATATAGGAAATTTTACAGAGTTGCACAGGCACAGACAAGCAATATAGACAGAGGTGTAAACTGCAACTTTTAAAGTAGTGAAAGAAACTTATGCACGTTACTTTGGAGGTTCCTTTGAAAACTTCAGCTGTGCTTGTTGCAAGTCTCCTCCTTTGCCTTCTTGTATAAGGGTTAATCAGATAATTTAGCAATAAGTACTGAAGAATGCATACCCAGAAAGGCAGAAAAAAAAACCTCTTGAGGAAAGGGGGGAGGGAATGGAAGAAAAATGAGAGAGGGAGGGAGGTTACAGTGAGGTTTTTGAAGGAAGTATTGGAAAAACTTTTTGGTCCACCTTTTGTGCATGGGGGTTCATTATGCTTTAAATGCTACTTTGAAAATGATCTATTTTGTCTACAGAGCAAGCCAGAAAGTATCTGTAACCACTAAATTTCTAGGTATGACCCAAAATGGCCTATAACACACTATATTGGCACTGTTACAGGATCTATTTAAAACTGATAGTTTACAAATCTACTTCCCTAAAATATGTAGTCTTAGCATTTCCACGTTTTGTTGTGTACTGCCTGAATAAAAATATCTGATGCACATAATTTAGTGTCCTAAAGTGGCCTGCATTAGAGAAAGCCTCATCCGTCTCCTTGTTCCACATAAAACCATTCAACTGCTCTGAATGGTAAAGTCAGCATTTCATAATTGCAACTCTAAATTAAGGTTTTTGTGTTGTTATTCTCCAGGAAAGCTCATACCTATATTTTACAATGAGAAAAAATATCAAAATACATCTTACTAAAGGCTTATGAATGAATCCATTGTATCACTGACAAAATACGCATAAAGCCAAAATCCATTTCATTTCCACATTACTTTTTTTCCTTCTACAGGAACAGAAGTTCACCTAAAATTATTTTCCTTTCTGAAACCAAATGCAGAGAAGGGGCTGCACTGTAAATACAGACTTTTCAGGCATCTTTGAAATAAAAAAACAAGTTATTAAAGACAGAACAAAAAGAAACTTAAGTCATTAACTGAAACTTTACACAAGCACAAATTCTGCAAACACTTACGCAAGTGAGTAACTCTACACACAGAAATAGTCTGATTAAATCCAGTGGGGCTACTCTTTTTCTCAAAGCCATTCATACCTATGAAGTGTGAGTAGAGTCACACCACGATAGGTTTAACAGAAAGTGAAATCAGAGATTTCACTGTGAAACTTCAACATTTATTCCAAGAAAGTAGTACTTCAAACACTTGATCAAATTCTAAGCCAAAAACCCCACAATATTTAAAATCATTTAAAATTATTTTAAACGAAACCTGAAATTTCGCAAATTATGTGCAAATATTTTTCAAACAGTTAATTGGCTCTAGAGATATTAACTAGGTTACTAATTTAAGCAAACACTTTTTAAGTCTCAGGTATCTCTATAAACCATCATGTTTAAGTGCTTAACAAGGACAGCTTGCTTTTCAAAGCGCTTATTACTGCAATTCCCGTTGACTGCAATGGGATTTCTAAGTACTCAGCTCTTCTGAGTAAGGGAATACTTAATACCAGGACACAGGAGTGCAAATTTAGAAATCTGTAATTAGGTCATCCAGATTTTAAAGTTTTTGTCTGAATGACTAATTTGTGCATTGTTCTAGAGATGATAAACTATCACACACACACACAAAAAGCTAAACCCAAAACCCTAGAAATTATGACACAGTAAAATAAAAAGCACACTCCTTTTCAAAGAAATGTATGAGAAGATGCCAACAGAAGACTGGAGCTTTGATCTTCTTTATAATCACTCATAGAGTGGCAGAAATATCCTTAACCCTCCAAAATACATTCAGCCAACATTACAAGATGCAGTGCTTTCTCAATAAGCATTAAATAGAGGATGACTTCACCTAAGAAGTCCTTTAATCCTTCCTGTATTACTTTGTTGTTTAAGCACACAGCAAAACCCTCCCTGTTGTACCTCTCCTTGTATCTGCAGATAGCATTCTCTACAACTTGGATGCAATAAGCCGCAGTTCACTTTTCAAATGTAGAATCAATACTATTAAGTGGGAATCTGGACATTTTTTTCCCCTTGTATGAGTGCTTGTAGCCATTATTGAATCATTTCTCATCTGCTATCTTGCATAATGTCAGGGTTTACTCTTTCAACTTTTGCCTTTGTTTCTGCTGCATCTCCACTTTCAGAACCTGCTTCCAGACTCACTTTGTAGGCATTTAGTCATAGCAGGGTGGCAAAAGCGCTTCCTTGGGATGCTCATTTTGTGCTATGTTAAACAAACACACACCAAAAAAAGCACACCAAACATTAAGAAAAAAAAAAAAAAAAGTCACTTTCTGATACTTTCATTGATTTTTCTCCTCAATTTTAGGGTGTGAGTCAGCTCCCAAATGAAACTCATGCTGGAAAGCTGTCAGGAAACTATTTATAACTTGCAAGTTATTAAGTACTGCGAATGTTTACGGTTTAATTTAGAAAAATTATCTGTTACCAATACTTCAACCCTCTCCATCACTGATTTCCTAATGTTACCCACCCATAACCGAAAGACAGATCAATACAGGTTTGATGATCACCAAACATAAATTGACCATTTGTAGTATTGATCAGCAGCCTTTTTTACACGTGCAGTAGTTTGAGGGAATAACAGGCACTTGGCAGTACCAACACTGTGCTGACAGAAAGAAAAACTGGCTGGCACCCATGCAACATCATGTCGGTAGATACCACGTCCATCAAACGCTGACAGTTTGGCAGATCAGGCACTCTCTGCCATAATGTCATAATGACTGCAATTTACTTCTGTGCAGCACCCAAGGGCTGCGATTTCATCAGCCATCCAAGTCTCTTCTCTTCAAGGAGAAGACTCTCCTGCTTCTACATCCCTGACAGCTCCATGTATTTCCTTAAGGTTTCCTAGCAGGCATAACCAGAACAGTAAGAAACACAAAGCTGTTACTGCTTCCCTCATAACTTATACGAATAACTGAAGTTTTATTTAGCAACTAATATTTCACGCTTAAGATTCAAACAGGCTTGTTTCAAGTGCTGAAGAATGAACAGGAACAGGAGGAAACCCAATGAAACCCGCTGGGGTTGCAATTTTTACAAGCCCGAGGTAAGTAGGCTGCCTACACTTTTAAGTGAAGATTAAGATGCTAGCATTTGACTTCCAGAGATATACTTCCATCTACCAAGAAGAGGCAATAAGAGTTTTAATCAAAGATGGGAGGAAAGCACAGGCAGCTATGCGCGTTCAGGCCCCAATGGGAGAAAACAGGTAACATCACTGCATGAAGTCATCAAGACATCATAAGCAATCAGGAAATACTCACTCAGGTATTTCCTCACAGTTAAGTCAGATGCTGCAACAGGGGCAATGATGGTGTCAATCAACAGTTGAAATGAAACTGCTGTCTGAGCTTTGGCACAAAAATCTTGAAGGGTCCTTAACTTCACTGCACCACTACTTTTAATTAGACGAGTATCTTTGTCTCCTCTTCCTTTCCACCTCCCAAATCCCTCAGTTCTTCTCTGCTGTCTAAGATAATTAGCTAAATATTTTACATTGTACTATTCAAGGCAATCTCAATCTTTTCCTTTAAAACTTAACAAGTGGAGCAAAAAGTGCAAACCTTTTCTTCTGAAAGAACAGAGACTCAGAATTGAGAAATCAAACACGGGTTTCTGTATGCTATTTCTGCTTGCCACAGGAAACATTTTCTTCCTGTAAAGCATGGCAGCTTAACCTACACTTCTGGTAAAGCGGAGGTAGAAGAACTTTACCAACTAAAAGCGAAGACAGAGGGTGAGGAGGCAGTCTTTCCACCAGAGGACTTCAAAGCACACACTAACTCAAACATCTCAATGCTTCCAGTGGAGGTGAACCACCACCTCCACATCGTATCCCTGCCCTCCCCACAGCTGCAGCATGAAGCCCCCATCTCCCCACCTACCCTTCCTCTGCCCCTCCACCAGGGCTCTGCCCTCCACCACATGACCACTGCGACAAATGAAGACACCTCGTCACAAGGGACAGAGGCTCTTTTTTACGGGATTTGACTGCTCAAGAAGCCTGGCCCATTGGGCCAGAAAGGATGGGTAAGAGACCCACACAGCATAAGGCACACCAGTAGGAGGCACAGATTTCATGTTGTTGGGTCAGCATAAAGCAAATACTGATTTAATTTCAGTTTGCAGCACTGCAATGGTTACATCCTATGTACAGAGAAAAAAAAATGTGTGGTCTTATCATAAGCCAACTTCTCATTCACCTAATAGCTTTTAAAAATGAAGCAACAAGAAACAATCCTAAAGAAAAGTTTATATAAGCCACCCTAGCATACACAACCACAAGTGACTGTTATATAAATACAGAATAATTACATCTTAATCCCCTGTTTAAAGAGACGGATCTCGTTAATCTGAAGAAGTATGCACACTCTTTTTGTTCTGCTGTAAAACCTCTCCAGATTATTAAATCAGTAAGATCAGGTACCACATAACCTAGCTCAAAATGCAGGCACCTGCTACATTACAGGATGGCTCACTGGTCAGTAACCACAGGAAGAATAACTAAGCACAGGACAACTGAATCTGACTGCACCCTGGTGAATGCACCAACTCAGCCTTATCACATTTTAGCATACTTGCCAACTGATACACCCCAACGAAATTCCTTCCTCCTCACCCTTGTGAAGTTGCACAGGACATCTAGTGTGCTGATCAGGTCTCTCAGAACACCTGGTCTTCACATCTATCAGTGTCACAACAACAAAAAAACCCACAAAAAACAAAGTGTGTGGATAAAAAACTGAAACAAACCCCCAAACCCCAAACCACACCTCTCTCAGTACTGATTCAGCCATTCCATAGCAACCCTTTCCTGAAAGAAGGGCTACAGCAGGCTGAGGAAATGACCTGGCCTGGGACCGCTGTTAAGGTCACCTCTCCACCAACAGTCACAGTAAAGTGCCATTTCCATGCCCAACTGCATATACCATTGTGCTTAAAATAAAGAACAAAAAACACCCCACACCTCTACTTTTGTCTGGGCAAGGGGAGGTATTTTTTGCTCTTTGACCTTGGAGTTTGAACTTTGCTTTCGAAGCCTGAAAGTTCTTCTCCTTTTACGCAATGGGGAACATACCATATCCCATACACATCTCCAGATAGTGACAACAGGGTCCAGTGAATACGTCAGTTTTGCTTATGAGTTTAATATTCACACATTCCTACTGGGACTTTACAAGTAGTAAAACTGCTCATCTAGAACAAAGCAGCAAGTCTGGGGTAAAATATTACCTGACACTGCCATGAGCACTTCCTTGAAAATGTTAAAATACCATTTTGCTTTACCCTAAACCTTTTAAACTTGCAATATTATGTCCTTCACCAGGACCGTTCCACAACAAACTTTTCATACAAAAACTAATCACCTCCCCCCAGATAAAACCATTGCTGATACACAATTCTGTGACATCTATGCTGTTTCAAGAGGAAGAGTTAGTTAATTTTAAGAATAAGTAATTCTGACTTCTTTGCCTTGGAGCCTTCCAACCATACCCTAGAGAAGACTCTTTGCAGTGACACCTGCAGTGACTCCCTCTAAGTGCATATGCAAGCAGGCAGTGTCAAAACATGCTTCCTGAAGTGATGCCTGAGGGAAGTTTTTGGCCAAAAGACATCCGTATAGGGGTTGCAGCACGAAAACTCAAAGAGGGGAGCACCGATGCGCTTCCCTGCTCAACCGCTCCTGCTGTCACAACAGGGCATGTGGAGCAACGGGGCAAGAAAATCTCACCTATGGTATGTCAGCACTGCATTCATTAAATTGCTTCATTTAGTAAAGTCGGCATTTTAGCTCTCCTAAACATTTTACACCTTCTCCTCATCGCTTTTAGAAAACTCCACAGGAACAAACGCTCTTGCTTGCTCTTCCAGTTCCCAGCTCTGCACTCTGCCATCCTGCAGGCATCTGAGTGGAAGCATCAGCAGGGATCCAAGCCTCTGACCTGCAGCAGCAGCAGGGCTATCCTGTACACTATTACTGCATTATACGCCTAGCTAGGCTTTTAAGTCATCCTGAAGATGACAGTGTCCCTTAGGATAACTGCAATGCTATCATTTGGGCTGCCTGAGACCCTTCTCACTGAGCATAACTTACAGCTGACCTGGGCAGGGTACCAAGCGCCTGAACATCTTGAAAAACACAGCCAGTGGGGAGCTGTAAGGGTTCAGACACTTCATAGATCTGAAAACTACACCTGGGCATCAAGTGCTAAATCTAGTGCTCAGGGGCTCTGCGCATTTGTGACACTTCCAGGAGGACTCTGAATCCATAAACTAACGGTTGGATTACACTGATACATAAATATAGGGGTTTCATGCAGTAGACAAATTGTTTCTCCTGCCATTTAATGCAAATTATCTGGTTTTACACCCTAGCTAGGAACGTTTCAAAGAGAAGCACTGTTTCTCCTCTTGAGTAAGCAAAGCAATTATTTGAGCTCTAAAATTAGGCAACAGTGAATTGTTAATCGCCCCTAAAACGAAACCCCCAGTTGTAAAGACTGACCCACATGCGCAAATCTCTGCAGACAGTTCAATAGGTTTCCAAGTGGCCACTAGCATCTGCCTACACAGATCAGCTTGCCAGACCAAGAACAAGCACCACATTACAAGCTTTGTACTCATGGCAAGTATGTTGATTAAATAAATGAAGAAATAAAGAAAGATCAGTTTTATTACTGGCAGCATGGCAACCCCATGCCAAAACTTCAAAACCTATTTAATTTTGGGCTCACGCTAATATTAGTTTAAAAATATCAAACCAATAATAATCCTTTAATCTTTAACCAAACAGCTATGTTTGTCCCTGGTTAAACTCTGCCAACACTGGAAATGAAGCAGAGATTAATTTGATTCAATGAATTTGGCTTTTAACCTAGACAATAAAATTTACTTGTATAAAAGCTCAAATCCCAACTGGCAATGCAATAATGCCTTAGGGTACACTCTGGTTCTTGCCAACCTTTATAGCTTTAAAATAAATCTGTGATTTTTGTTTCCACATGTATAGGCATATACTCTGTTTATATTACCACAAATAAATCAACACTGACTTAGAAGGGTTAATAGTATGATGCTTGCTAATGTATAACCTCAAAACTATAGAGGACTACAAACAACCTACTTCTGCAAAACTACACGGAGGGGAAGGGGAAAAAAAGGAAATATTTAGCTTTTTTTGAAAGATAAGAGAAGCAGAAATATTCAACAACTACAGGATTCTGAAGTCAGTATATTAAATTACATTCTTACCTTTGGCATTAATTTTATCATACACTTACTCTTATTCTAGTGAGCTAGCACATTACTTAGCTACCCATCTTCTCATATTTGAGGAACTACAGAAAGCCATCTCTGTTTCTAAAATTGTAATCATGACAATATTGCCTTTGTTTTCACATTACCTAATAAGTCATGTACCATTTTCTCTTAACAGCTGACCTGTACTATAAACAAATATATTCACACAGCATGCAGGTGTGTTGTCCTGTATACACAGAGGACCAACCTGGCCTGACCTGCACCCCTGAAATCTCCACATTAGCAAGTATTGATGGCAAAGAGTTGAGGAGAATCCAGCCTATGATGCTGAGGAGGAAGCAAGGAGCCAGAAGTGCACCACAGCATGCTGCTATACACACAAAGCATTCTACATCATCATCATGCTTGGCCAAGGAGGCACCTGTATTTCCAACCTTCCGGGTATTCTGTTTGCCTGGTTTTAAATAGATGTCCAGCATCAGTAACAGAAGTGAAACCAACAATTTCACATTTTTCAAGTCCTGGCCTAGTAATACCAATGCTTTTTGTGTGTGTGTGTGTGTGCCCAGACAATGCCAAGGTTAGGATGATTGAGTCATAACACCACCCTATGTGACCAGGCTGGGTAACCATTGCTAACACTGGCAAACTCTTACTCACAAGAAAGTGTCTCTGAAGTCAGCAAGACTTCTCAAATGAGTAAGAAGTGCTCACTGATGCCAAGAAAGATTATTCAGTGAGGGCTCTGAAGGTTTTATTTTGTAGTAGTGTATGTGTGCACATGCACAGAAGCAGACATGACTACCTACAAGCCATGAATTCATCACTAATCTACAAGGGAGTACGGGTTACAGTGAAAAGCAGTCAAAAAGTAAGATAAATGACCCTACGTCATGACCTCAAGGTAGGAATAACCGCAGTGCAAGCTGTACCTACCTGTATCAGGGCTAAATATGACACCAGGAGTACAAGGCTGAAGTAAAGTACGCAGAGGCACAAGATACATACCATGAGCATCTTTCCTTCTGCTGGCTCAGTCCCATGCCATCCTGCTACACTTTCTATGCCACAGTGCATATTTAGCACACTGAATGCTAACCTCCAGTCTCATGTATGCTGATACAAGTTTAAATTAACGTAACTTAAATCAGTGGAGAAACACCAACAAAATGCAGAATGAGTGAGCAAAGCTCAGTCTCTAGGGTCAAGTTGGCACAAGAATCTGTATAATTATCTGACCAGTATCTAGAAGAAATTACAAAGCCATTTATGCGTCCATGGGATATGGCACCGCTTTAATCCCAGCTTTACTACTCAGTAAATACATGAACGTGAGCTTTGTGCATATTTACTACGCCGCACAGTTCTTATTAATAAGCTAAAGTACCAAAACCAAAAAATTTCTACTGCCGTTTGCAAAAGTAGAGTGTCTTTGCAGTGAAGGAAAACTGCATAAACAATACTTTACCCCACAGGCAAGCACTGTACTCATATGAATGCACCCATGCTACATGGCATGCCAAGCATTTTTCCTCCTTGCCTGCTCTCATCTCTCATGTGACTTTTCACTGTCATCTTTTCACTACTACCCCTCTGTAACAGATACAAAGAGGGCTAACATAAAGACAAACCACCCTCATTTTTCCATGTAGCTGGCAGGTTAATTTCTGGGATGACCCAAATACTTTGGCACTGACCACATTACCAGGCACTCACAGGGCGATGCAGAACAGAGGCCCATGGTGCTGTTTTCCTGCAAGCCTGGGACAGGACTGGTCCCAACACAGAAACCAACCAAGTTTGGAGAAGAGCAGGAAGCAATTCCACAGCATCAACACACAGGCAGCCTTAAGTACCAGGGAAACTGTTGCCAAATTTTTGCCTCCTATTGTGGATACGCATTCAAACACCAGCTGAGGATCAAACACTGAAGTTGGCTTCGCCCCTGCTCTAGTAAAATGCACAGTAAATTCAATTCTAATAACTTATTATTGTGAAGAGGGCTGTGGTAATTAACAGACATTTATTAGTGTTTAATTTGACAGCAGATATGCTTTGAAGAATTTTAATGACCCATTAATGGATCCATACAACCACATGTACACAGAGAAGATGCAATCAAGTCCCGAGACCGATTCTTACTATGTGTTTGTACACATCCCAGAACAAGAATAACAGATCACCATTGCTACTGGGTGCCACCATATGACAACAGCTATAATTATATTGTCCTGATAAATCATAATCTACTGTAAGCCTGAACCGCTGACTTTGTGTCAGATAAAAACAGATGCCTACCATGTGCCCACACACCTTTACCTGATCATCATGTTGCGGTTCAATTTAGAGGACGACTGTTAACAAAAGGAACTGGTCAAAACTACAGACGCTCGGAAAAAGGAACTGCAGCATGTCCTCATTTTATCTCCTTTATAATGCTTAAAACATTTAAGTTATTACTTCGTTTTAACAGACCAGAAAAATTATACACAGCGCATTCTTTGTACAAATAACCAGACCTAAGGTCGTAGCAGTGAAAGTCACGTCTAGAAAATGTGCTTTCAGGACAGATTCATGAGTATTCACAGAAAAGACGGGGGATGAACAACAGACTTCCCATGCGCCTTTTTTTTTTTAATGGCTGGTTTTGCTGACACGCATCTTTCACAAACTCAGCTAGTCCTAACAAATCCTATTCACTCACAGCAATTTCTTTGTTTCCTTTTTTAAGGAAGTTTGCTGCCAGTGCTGAAAATTAATCAGCCTTAGGAGGCTGTCAGCATCCTGCCTGCTATTCTCCTAGATCTCTTGTACCCACAGACCAGTTGCTTGGCATAGACCTGTCCTTCTCACAGGCCCCTTGCAACACTCTGATTGCTCTCATTTTCATCTTGATGGCAAACCTGCTCCGCTTCATATTCCTCCTTCAAAAACTCCCATGCTCAAGATGCCACGTCCACCTACTTATCCCAAGTCTCTGCCACCTTTAGGTCTTAGGTGAACATTGACACCGGCTCAAGCTCAGACGTGCACAGCAGCTAGGAAACAGGGATTGCAGACCAAAGCAGACCTGAGGGACAAGAGGCAGGAAAAGGGTCTACAATAAGCAGTGATCTGTGAAGGGTTTACAATAAGCAGCAAATGGTACAGTGGGAACCAAGTCTTTAGTCCCTTAAAACAACTACAGCAAAGAAAAATTCAGTTACTTCTTACACATGCAAACATGTCCCAGGACCCCTGGTGATGAAGCAGGAGCGCAAGTCTTAGGTGCCAAACACCAGGTATCTCCATTCCCTGCTCCTACACAGCTCCGCACAATCCCTGCCTCCTTCTTGTGCTGCTGTGGGATGGCAGAGACCACCTGGTGGGTCAGTGCCACAGAAAACAAAACAGACAAGATCTCAGTAAGACCGTGTCAACCTATTCCAGAGAGCGACATCCAGCGATGCTGTACAGGGACACAATGACTGGGGGAGCTCCAGCCGCCACCTCAGGCTCACTGCCCACAAAGAAAAGCATCACCAATGGGCAACGATCATTTTATCACCTTAACATAGATAACTGCAGATTCCTGCCATGGTGATTTCTGATGAGAGAAAGAACAAAGACACCCACCTACAGAAACTCAGCATCCCGAGGCACAAGGGAAACGCATTCTTCACCTTCAATAGTCTTCCTGGACATCCACGGCTCTTCCGAACACCCATTTTCTCCCCCCTTATTTCTGCATGGTCTTGTTACATTCTCCTTTCCTTTAAGGCTGTGCTCAGCTCCTCACGCCCTGCGTTCTCCTCTCCCCCAGCTTTTGCAGCGGCTGCTGCCTGCACCAGCTCTTCACTGCCTCTGCAGAGACTGACGCTGATGCCAGCCGTGAAACGGCTGAGAGATCTTTACAAGTCAACTAGCTCATCTTGGCACAGCTCCGCTATCCCAAACGCAAGGTGTAACCTTGTGGGTGGAATTACACCGAGAGTAATTCTGGGTATCTGGTCTTCAATAAGCTTCTCAGAGCTGCTGTAAAACTCCATGAGAGAACCCCAAGTTACGCTCGTCAAAATCCACTAGACCCTAAAAGCACGGAAGTGAAGGAGGGAGGATTGTGATTAGTGTTTTTCCTGCTCCTCAGCAAAATTATTTTTCATGTATTTTTTCCACATTCACATACCCCTGCACATACACAAATATTTAATTTTTACAAGATTACTGAGAAAATTCAAACTGAAAACTTCATTTTGCATGGGAATTTTGAATGAGAAACTGAGATTTCAAGCCCTTCAAATACTTTTCTCTGTATAATACACTGAACAAAGCAGGATAAACTGGGTTTGTAAGAACAACAAAAATCTGTTCCATGTCTAGCGTCTTCTTAGCTGTCAGACTCGCACTTCTGATCATCTCGTCCTTTTTCTTACATGTTGAAGAGACTTTAGCTTAAGAGGAAGTTTGCCCTCTTCCATGGGGATAAGAGAAGACAGAGACTCTAATGAGTCATGGGGGTTTTCTCCTCTGCAGGGCAAGTACCAACTGGGAGGGCAGCATTCCCCATCCTACCAAGGCAGCAGCGTCACTGAAGGGTCCCTATATGTTGCAGAGTAACCTGCACTCTGGTCTACACAACGACCTGCAAGAGAGAGGACTCAAGCCAAACTTCAGACAAACTTTTCTATCCTGCCACTGCCCTAGGCTGCTCATCCTTCACCGCATCTGTTACGCTCTCTCTCCCATCTCCTGTCCTCCGGGAGCACAAAACTCACGTACAAAGAAGCCACATTAAGGGGATAACCATCTGTCTTCCTTTCCAGCCTCATGATACAAGCCTTGACCCCTGGACATCAGTCCCAGAGCCTACAGGAGGCTCGGACAAGCTTTTTGCAAGGGGAGATGAAGACCTAGGCCTTAGAAGGGTAAGGAATTAGACTGATTTCTTACATCTCAAGGACTCTGTTTCCTTCCCCTTCCTCAGCCTGCTGGACCGGCCAGTCCCACATGTATTCCTTTTTAGCTAATATTTTCCATTCCTCTCTCAAACCAGGTCACATTTCTCTTCTTAAACTTCTTGTTTCCCCCCTCATTTTCTGTCAGATCCAAGGAAGCAAAACCAGTTACAAGTCTCTCCACCAATCTTCTCCAGTGCTCCAAACCTACCTAAAAAGTTGCAGAAGCCTTCATCTGCCATTTCAACCACATTTCACGTGGCAAGTACTGAAAAGCCAATAAACATCACTGGGCTACCTCAAGCTGTACACCAAGGTAGCAAAGAGGAGCGCTAAAGCCACAGCACCCCCTGAGCTAGACAGCAGAAGAGTAATACTGAGATACTATAGGACTCCATCGTGACTCTCATGTTCCTATGAAGACTGAGAGGGGACACCCTGGTTTGCAATTTTATGCCTAGCCTGGAGATGAACACACAACCTGCAGTATATATGCAGCAGTTAGATTTTTTGTTATGCAGGAGTACACACGAAGTCAGTTTGTTTGCAGGTTATAACAAGGACACACAGAAGTCTTCAGTCTATTGCACAGACTGCACATCATACACATTATCACGACTAAACAAAAATGCTGTTCTGCACCGGAACAGTAGGAGACATAACAGCAGAAAATTCAGCAATAGGTATTTTAACATTTCATATTTAGTGACCTGCATGGATTTCACAAATTACATTACTGCTTTCGCTCCCTTTTTCAGACTTTTAACAAGTCAAGCCAGCCCACTACAATACCCATGCTCCTCAGACATCCACTTCAAGGCATTAAAATTGGGGAGAAAAGGCTGCCCGCAGTCTAGAAGACTCTTCTGAGCTCCAGCCACCCTCCTTTTAAGTGCATGGAACTTTTAAGCGAATGGAACTATTAAGTGAAATATTAGCCAACCTCTCCTTTTGCACTGCTTACTTTTGTGATACAAATACATGGCAACCTATAATCCCTAATCAACCTAGAAAATAAATGACTGATAAACCAATCTGCTTGTAACCCCATTAACAGATTCTGGCTTCAGTATCAACAGGGTAATTTGCTGAGACTATTTTTAATCCCGACTGCTAAACCATTAATCCCACGATTTCCACATATTTCCCCACAACCACCACCACACTTACCCAAGGTTACCAACAATTCTGGAACTCAATTAAAGAGCAGATAAATAAATAACATTTGCAAATATACACCTCTTGGCAGTGGAGAACTGGGAGACTCCGATTACTCGGTTGATCCCCTTAAAGCCATTACTTTCTAATTGGAAGGAGTCACTCAGAAGCAAAGCTGTGTGTCTGGCATGTCACTTGACACCTGGTATGTACCGTTCATGATAAGATGAACTCTCCAATATGCCTGCCACAATGAGGAGAAGTGGGTTATTTCATCATACCACCAACAGTCACAGCTCTCTCTACTGAAATATGTTCCAACTTAATGGGACCAGGTTTATCATCATAAATTGTCATGTTTTCTCAGGCTGGCATTAAAACATTCTCCAAGTATCATTATTAATGTCAATATAAATTATGCATTGAAGATCACAGCATTCATTACAGAGGTAAAATTTATCTGGGGGAAAGGGGAAAAAAAAAGAGAAGAGACAAACAGAGCAAATCTAATTAGAGTAAGTATTTATAGATTTCGTTCAGCTTTTCTCAGCAGTGATGAAAACACTTCCCTAAAAATGGTCTTAAAATAAGCATTCACAGAGTCATTCAAAACAGTACCAAGAAAGCACTGTGTTAACCAGCTAAAGGTACAGTTATACACAGGATATTGCAAAGGGGCTGACGTGATAATACGTGAGACTAGTAGCTTATCCAAGGATGTATCAACATGCTAGCACAACAATCTGGAAGACAGACCCTTGGTTTCACGTAAGCAGCTACAACGGGAGGAAAAGCTGTATTTAGTGTTGGAAGGGTGGCGTTTAATGCTCCTTTCAACTTCTCTAAATTACAACGTCAGCCATTCCTAATTGGTATACATTAGTATTCTAACACCACGTTGAAATTAGAAGCTTAGCAGTTTTTCAGTGCGCTTACAGACACTTCACACAAACACATGAATAACCTTATTGAAATATTTCTGCATTCCAAGGTTAAAAGAAACGACTTTAAGAGACAGATGGTGAGCAACTGGTACCTCACCGAGGAGTGACACCGACTTTTGGGAGTTTTCACGCGACGCACCGTATGGGCCTAACTCCTATTTACTGCATGCCTTGGGACTTTTGAGTAGAGCCCTGTCTTCTGAAACCCTGAAGATATACATAGCTAGGAATGATGAGGGAAAGAAAGCCTAAAAATACAACTCCCGGGGCTCCAAATTCAAAGTGAAAATAAGAGACTTTATTTCCCTAATTGCATAGTTTAAGTCAATCCTTAAACTGCCTGATTCATGGTTTTACCATACTTGTAGCTGCCAATACTGATACCAGCTCACCAATACAGGTGCCTCACAGTCTACTGCAAGGGAAGCCAGAATGCATCCATTAAAATAGACAACCAAGCAACCTCTGTGCGAAGACTAGAGCGGGAGTCGGGGAGAAAGTCTTCCCAAGCATATCCTCAACCATCAAAGGAGCAGCTCTAGTTTCAGCCAGCAGAGACTGTAACACTTCGCTCCGCAGTCCTTTACAACACACCGTGTCAGTAGCTATTGTTCGTAACTCTTCCCGCAAATCATTTCAACATTCAGAGACCGACTATTTCTTAAGGAAATTATTTCAGAAGGGGTAAAAAAAGAAAATAAAACTGCTTACTCATGAACCTGGTATCATTCTAACAATGAGGCAAAACAGCTAAAGACACAGTTACATTGCACAACCCTAAATGCATCGTTTATTGTACTAGACTGCAGAAAAAGAACATTCTGAAACACTGAAATAAATCAAGAGCATGAATGTGACTTGTTGTCAGCCCATACAATATGGGTTAAATGCTACCATATGGTGAGCGCATACACGTTACCCTTTAAAAACAAAGAACATAGCTATTTTTTTCCCCAAATCTAGTTTAAAATAAATAAACGTGATTATTTTAAAATGAGGCTACAATTGTGACTCAACCACCTCAATTTCAACCAGCTCTTTCTTTTCTTTCTCTCTTTCTTCACTGAAAACTAATGCCACTTCACTGCTCACCATCTTTCTTAAAAAGACAAGGAAAAATTCCCATTAACGCAGCTTTATCCCTCGTAATAAGCCAACACGTGCATTTCTATGCAGTGTAAAAATAGTGACAAGCCAACTCACCTTTCTGCCTTTATTTTACCCACCAGAAAAGCAAAGCATGCTTGTGTGTGTGTGTGCATGCAATGCGTTAAAACTCACTGACATATGATCCGATTTTCAGCAAACACTCCCAACAGGACCTGCTCGATAAAGCTCTCATTTTCTCTGCACCCCCCAGCCATGTACTGAAACACACAGTTTCGGTACACTCCCAACCAAAAAGAACAAAAAGACTAAAGCAAACATGTATGAACTACACACAGGGTAGCTGAAGCGGATGCTGTTGGTTTGAAAATTGCTTGTCTTAGCCTCTGTGCTGAGTATTTGTTTTTATCATTATACTATAAATGAAACATGTCAGGAGTCTAAAAATAGCTATAAAATGTAATTACATATGCTTTGTAGTCTCTGTTTTACTTTGAAAAGAAGATTAAAAGCTAGATAGTTTCAGAAACTGGCCTTAAAGATTTGGGGAGCCACAAAAATTATTCTACTTTGCAATTTGGAGTACACTGCTGGAAAACATTTTCTTTGGGACGTAAATATCATGGCCCCAACACGGAGAAGCAAGCTCCCAACACCATAGAGCAATATGGCAAGAAAGAAAAGGGGGAAGAGTAGACAAAGAAAAAAGTAATTTCTTAGAGATTCTAGGAGCGCCCTGATTACGGATGTAATACTATAAGCTTTAATTAGGAGCTAAGTGCTGTGTGCTAAATTCATCCCCACGCACAGCCCTGTAAATTCAGAGTCACTCTACTAAAGTTACATAGTCGTTGTAAACCCAAGGTAACAGCAATGCCTGGCCTATGGCTTCTGCAACAGCCCGTAATGAAACATGGATTTTGTTGAACAAGAGTTAAGCTATGCAATATCCTGCTGATACAAATTAAATTCTTTTCCATAAGCAATCATTTTAATGAAAGGTTAGCAAAAAAGAAAAATAAGTACTCATCAGAACATAAGTAGTTTTGAATCCACAGCAAAAAGCCCCTGTTCCTCTATGAGGTTAAGACATAGAACTGTTTAAAGCAGTGTGTTCATTAACACAAGACTTTGTCATGGTGTAAACTGCCACTGTCCCAGTGTCCCTGCAACAGGCACTGTGTGCAATGTTAGCTCACAGCTTGGGAGCGGTAAACAAACGCATTATCTTACAGCAGCCTTGTGCTACTGCTATAAAATACCTGCTAGAATTTATTAGGCAATAAATACTTTGGCAGCAACTTACAAGGTGCAAGCATTGTCCATCCGCACACTAATTTAATCTTAGAACATATGCTTAATGCCCCGAGTCCGCTTGCATAAGTGCTGTTGCCGTAATACAGTTTCAGGAACACAAGGAGAAACTGCTAACACGAAGTGTGTTACAATGCTGATGGGCCTCTACAGATAACCGAGATGTAAACAACATCAAAAACTGAGTAACTGAGGTTGAGTAACCATCGCATCAAACAAACAGAGCTCACTGGCTTCAAATAGCAAAGCAGGTTCAGCAGATCAAGAGACCCAACATTTGCTGACTAACAGTTAGGTAATGAAAGTAAACATTTGCGATGAAGTCATCATCCTAATGAAAGCCACGGCGATGTTAACTACCTGGACCATAAGCCACTAGTATGTTTTAATGCGGGCTCACTAACATAGTATTTACTAGAATCGCTCCTGCTGGAAAAGGAAAGGAAG
The DNA here is from genome assembly GCA_026283785.1 of Coracopsis vasa. NCBI lineage: Eukaryota > Metazoa > Chordata > Aves > Psittaciformes > Psittacidae > Coracopsis > Coracopsis vasa. The sequence goes on along the minus strand of JANHGB010029074.1, from coordinate 3,513 downwards.
TCTCTTTTACTTCTAATGCAGAAGTGATAATCAAGACATACTGCTATATGTTAAGGCGTTCTAACTCCTAGTACTGTATTGATGACACTCAAAGTTACTGTGCAGTTACAGCGGGTAACTTAAAAACAGAGTTTTGTCTTCAGTGGCTAAGTCAGAATAGCTTTATCCTTGCACTGAAGTGTATAAACATTTGCAGCATGTAAGATATCTGCTTTGAAAAAGCAATGTTCAACATTCAAATATTTATATTGCAGATATCTAATCAAATAAATGTGACCTTTTTTTTTGTTGCCACGAAGTGATTAATTATCGGGATTACCTGTATGACTTCACAAAAAAATTAAAAAAAAAAAAAAAGAAAAAAATTCCCTGTTTTATGTTTCTGTTAAGTTTTAGCTAAGTTTTAGCTGATTAACTGCCAGTATTGTTAAGGATTTCAGACTCACATAGAGAAAATGTAATTCCACCCAGAGCCACACTCCTGCAACCCACAGTACTCAGTGGGAGTAGCAAGCATGCTCATTAAGGGACAGCACTGGGCTCACAAGCAACAAGTCAATTTGCAGGATGGCTGTACACACTCTTACCCAACCAAGGAACATCACACAGCTACGAAAAACAACGGAAGTCCATTCCCCTTTTCTGCACAGAAATCTAGTGCCCGTTCAGGCTCAGAAGGTATGCACCTACAAATTCATACTTGTGCCTCAAAAACTTTAACAGGCACATTTTACTTGCAAAATTTGCAAGCTCGGACAAGTTGCTTCCTGCGAAATGCAATCACTCTGTATTTCAGCTTTCTATTTTGATGACTTTAAGAAACAAGATAGTCAAGCCCAGCTTTCCAGTTTGAGCACACATCTACAGGCTTCATCACTGGTCTCGCAAAAGCATTGGCTCATTTTGCACAGTGTATGTAATCCCAGAAAAGTCCTGAAAGTACTTGGCATGAATTTAAGTCTTCACAGAAGTGAGGCCTTTCAAAGTTGACAGGTTTTGGATCATACTAAATATAGATGCCCTCCATCAGATGGGACCTCAGCATAAAACTCACCAGTTAGAATCACACATATCTACAGATGGATACCTGTTGAAGTCACCTGCACATAAAGACCTTGAAAAACAAATCTGAATAAACAGATGGTTTTCAAGAGTTGATGAGTACATCACTCATCTAGTGATGCTCTTCCAGGCTGCCCACTGGTACCAGCCACACAAGCACCCACAGCAAGGTGAATTTTAAAGGCTGTTTGTTTTTCAGTCAACCAAAGACAACATCCCTGCTTCTGCAGTAGGTATGTAAAGCTTTAAAAGACATAAACATCTTCCTTTGCTAAGATGAGGGATGGCTGCACTTGTAATAGGCAAAGATTCAGAAGGATGGCACAATCATTTTCAACCCCTTCAATGAGTACTTTTGTACTGATAATTGCTATTACTACATCTTGGTGACAGCAAGATACAATGAACAACTATAAAAACATATGATAAACCTAATTTTTAAAGCAAAGACATTAGTCACTGTCACAGGAAAACTTTAATCTACAAAAGCTGAATGTCACTGCTGTTGTTCCACTCAGCCAGCTATACTGTTACCGAGGTCACTTGCAAATAACAACAGGTAGCTTTCACCCTAGTCATGTAAATTGTTTTCTTTTCTAGGATGCACAGAGCAGCAGTCATTCACATGTTTTAGTCCCATACAGCAATTTAGAAGGCTGTGCTGAGCCTGGACAGGAGCCCTGCTAACAAATACCATTCTTCTCTTTAAACATGTTTTGTATCACTCCTTAGGACAATGTTATTCTCACTGATGTTGGTGTTTAGGTTTTTTTCTTTCCTTTCATAAGCATTACTTTTGCATATTAAACTAACAGTTTAGAGAGGGGTTATAACGCCCTATTGTTCACACAGGCCACTTATCACTAATAGATGTCACTTCAACACCACTCAGTTTTATAGGAACTACAGGCTTGAAAACAAATCCCAGGTAAGAATTTTTAGAGACACCTAAACTCCACACAAACCACTTAATTCAGAAGAGTTCATTCAAGATGGCTATGGCAGCTACTCTTGTGAAACAAAAGATGTCTCCCAAAATAACTGCACCATAATACTAATTACATCTCAGGTGCTCCTACACAACTCCAGCTTCCAGTTCTACCAGAGGAGAGCTCCAAAAACCACCAAGGCCCACTCCTTCTCATCACCTGGGACAAGACGGGTTGCACAGAGCAGCCCATGACCAGGACAGACAGCCACGGGTTTGCTGTTACGGAGCTGAAGGACACGCTGGCGGTGAACAAGAGATGACTCCCCATCCCAACCAGCCACCGCAGACAAAACTACAGGAGCTAATCTCCCAAAATACTCCCTGCCTCCATGAAACTTCTGCTCCCACCACCACCACCACCACCCCTCCCTGGCTCTGCTCTTCCACCATAACCTCTTGCAATAGTTATTTATGGCCCGCTAGCAGCCGGAGGGGGCCTCTCTTGAGAAGCAGGCATGATGTTGCACTCAGCACCCATCACCACCTGCACCCATCCATGGGACACAGCCCAGCACCACACACACACACATGTATCAGCACACACATACACCTGCCCCATGAAGCCCCCCCCGCCTCGTGTGTGTGCCCTCACACACATGTTCACCCATTCAATCCCCATCCTGGCATGCATATGCATAACCGCCCCACCAGCAAGACACATGTGGCTCACGTGCAGCGATGCAGCATACCCCATCTCTGGCCATGCATGCATGCACACAAACACCACCCCATTTGCAACAACACGTGCACTTGCCCTGCATGCAGCAGCGTGTCCCCCAGCACATACATACACACACACCCCCCTTGGCCCCCTCCACACACCCCACCGTGGGGCAGAAGCGAAGATAAAGGGGAAGCAGCAGGTTGCTGCCCTCACTCAGGGTCAGCATCTCCCCTGCTTGATCCCCTCTAGGGTACACAGGGCCTTAATGCACCATGGGAAAGCAACGGTCAGAAATCAAGACACATACACCTCACAAAATGAAACTGTGTTATTAACCCATCCAAATGCAATGCACGGGGAGGGGGCACAAAGGGAACATCCTGAGAAGCAGACAGCCCCCCAAAACAATCCACGTTATGCCACTCGGCTTCTGCTTAGAATTATGCTGTATTGGGGTTTGAGGTGGGGGGGTGGGGGCGGGAGGAGAAGCCAACTAAATACACGGTTGCCAAGTCGAGTTAATGAAAAACCCTTTGGCTGTTAACTCATTTAGTGCAGCAAGCATGAAATAAAGTCCATGGCACCGGGCCAAAGCACAGCGGCCCTTTGCCGGGCAGGCTTCTGGGACCTCTCCCCGACCCGACCGCCGAGGAGCCACCTCAGAGCAGCCCAGTTCTGAAAAGCTGCTCTGATCTTCCTCTAGAAAGTCGCTGAATCTGCCCCAAAAACAACCCCAACAACATCGATGGCACCGCCAAGCCCAAGGAGATGTTGTGTAAGGGCACATTCGCATCCA
>JANHGB010029072.1:10378-24706 GCA_026283785.1 Coracopsis vasa | reverse complement strand
GGGAGGCGACGTAGCCAGGAAGAAGGCATACAGGCAGCAAGAAGAGGCATGTAGGTAGCAAGTAAATCTTAGGTCCCTTCAGACGCTGGGGACCCTGCATTCATGCAGCATTGGGCAGAGCCCAGATGGATTTTCCCTTGGCACACTGTACAGATCCTGCCTGTGGAGAAGTTCCTCCTTTTTGGTCATTCACGGTGTTATACAACTTTTCTTAGAAGAAAGCAACTCTGTGCGTAAAGGAAGTTCACGCGCGGACTTCTTGCTGCACTTTAGATAACGGCAGGGCCGCGCAGGTGGCGTAATCGCTGGTACCAAGCAGGAGCTGCCCGGAGGCTCCTCTGTTGCAGTCAACCAGCTCCGTTTATCCTGCGGCCAAGGGACACGTGTAGGGACACAGCCTGAAGGCCACGCTGTACGTACAGCGCAGCACAGACCTGCGCCCGCTCAGGTTAACTGTTAGGTGGATCCCTAAGTCCCGGAGGTACAGTGATCTCCCAGTCAGGATCTCTGCCCCAGGCTGTTAAACTGCACGGTAACTCGGGAACCAGAGAAGGTCCAGGTCTGGAGGGGATGGGTAACCAGAGGGCCTCACGTTGAACCTCCTCTAAGCTCGTCCTGTGCTTACAGGGTTCTCGAGCCTCTCGGGCATCTCCCAGACTGGCCGGTTACTCCCAGCTCCCTCGTTCCTGCGTTCCCCTCCGTGCCTGCCTGCCCCACTTTGGCCCCTGCAGCAGCACTCAGCTGAGCACCCTCCGTTGCTCCTGGGGAAAGAGCGTCCTCCTTGCTCTCCGTGGCGTTCCCCCAGCACACGGTGCCGTAGCAAGGACAAGGCAGTCAGATACAGACACAGCCTGTTGAACAGAGCGTCCTATAGAGCAGCTCGGGAGCAAGGAGTTGAGCTGGGTGTGCTGCCTCTCACAAAGAGCATTTTACATCGGCGACCTTCCCCGTTGGGCCCTCTGCAGCCTCTCTTTTTCCCGGTGTTGTAGGTGTTAGGTCGTGTGGTTAAAGGTTCATCTCCACAAACACAGAGGAGGACAAAGGAGCAATGGCAGGCAGGGGAAGCCCAGTGACCTAGGCAGAGGCAAGGGAGCACCCTGCTGTGGCTTTTCCCAGGGCTGTCGCAGGAGAGGGATCGCCCACATTGTCTGGGTATGAGGCTCACCAGCCAAGTATTGACTCTCCCTTGCTCACCTCCCAGACTGACGGGGGGAATGCGCTTCTGTGGCCATGCGCTGCCTCTGAAGCCCGGCCGTAGACCAAAAAGGGGCTCAAACTGTGAAGGTTACCAGGCAACACGTGACTGGGCGCACGTGTGTGGCAAGGTCTGTGCGTGTGAATGTGTGAAAGTGAATCGTGAGCTGTCAAGCAGAAGCCTGCTTCTTGCTACACGCAGCCAGCGTGGGCTGGTTGTAAATTTGGGTAACACCTGGAATAAGCAAAAGTGGCATGTCCCGAATCCTACAGTTAATAGCGAGCTAGGAGACCGAAGCCTTAATTCGGAGGCTGATCAGGCATTGTACTGCTCACATAGACAACTTAGATTGGGAAAACTGGGGGCGTGGGGTTCCAGAAAGAAGAGGTGGTGGCAAAAAGAAGGGTTCCCAGAAAGAAGAAGGGATCTTGAAGAGAAGGAGGGGACCCAGGAAGGAAAAGGTGAAGATCCTGGCTGGAGGAAATATCCTGGAAGTGGCGGAAGATCTTGGAGACCAGAGAGCCGCGTGGAGACAAGTGCCAGGGGATGCCCAGGGACCTTGACCAGCACCCTGCGAAACTGGTACCGGCGAGCAGCTGCACAGCAGGAACCAAGGTGACGTTCTGCCTGACCTTCCCGGGCCTGCGGTAGCCTCCCTGCTGGGATAGGGGAGTTGGATCAAGCAACTGCAGGATTCAGTAGGAATGCATTTCACGAAGGTAAAGAGGACACAGCAGTGGCTTGGAAATGCTGGTTGGTTTAATGGTAAAACTGGAATTATCCTGTGAACTGTGCATTCCTTTTAATATGGACTTAATGTAAAATAGCTGCTTGGAAGTTGTTCTGACTTCACCTTAATCGACACCTGCAATCTTCATCGTCTTATTTTCTCCAACAGTGATACCACCCCCTGCCCCTCCCCACCCCCTGCAAAAAAAACCCCAAACCAACCCAGGAAAAGAAAGACTTCAAGGGCAAGCTAGGCAGCAAAGTTGTGCGAGATTGGTCAAACTGCTCAAAGTTTGCAGGGAGATTGGAGCTTGCAATTCAGATGTACGTCGCTCAGCGTGGGGAGGGTAGTACGCACCTTTCACTGGAGTCAGAGGGAAAAACAGGGAGAAGGGAGCTGCAGCGTAAAGAGTAAAGGACACAAGATTCTTAGGAAAACTCTCCTTTTTCTTTCCTTTTCCTTGCTCCTTCGCTTCCAGATCTCCGTGGTCGCAGTTTGTGCTGCCTCACCTCCAGCACGGCGTGCAGAATGAAACGGCTGTCACAGAATTCATCCTCCTGGGGTTGTGCAGCACCCCAGCCCCGCAGCGCTGCCTCTTTGGCCTTTTCTCTGCCCTCTGCTCTGCCACTCTGATGGGAAACGCACTTGTCTTTCTGCGTATCTGCCCGGACTGCTGCCTCCCCAGCCCCATGTACTTCTTCCTCTGCCACCTCTCCATCGCGGACATCTGCTACGCCTCCAGCAATGTCCCCCGTATGCTAAGGAGCCTCCTTGGACAAGGCAGAACCCTCTCCTTTGCTGGGTGTGGGGCACAGATCCATCTTTATTTAATCTTTGCACTTACAGCGTGCGTGCTGCTGGCCGTGATGTCTCATGTTCGCTACGTGGCAATCTGCCGTCCCCTCTGCTGTGCCCTCATCATGATCTGGAGGCTGCGCCTCACCCTTGCCACAGTTTTGTGGGCTTTGGCGTTCGTGTTTGGTACACTGCAAGCCTCTCTGGCTTTACACCTGCCTTTCTGTGGCCCCTGCGAGGTTGTCCACTTCTCCTGTGAAGCTCTTGCTGTCTCAAAGCTGGCCTGCACTGCCGCTCCTGCCGATAAAGTCCTGATCTTTGCTGTTTGTGTGTGCTTCTTCCTCTTCCCTTTAGCCTTAATCCTGATTTCCTCCCTGGACATCCCGGCCACCGATCTGCGCATCCGCTCTGTGCCAGGATGGCACGAAACCTTGTCCACATGTGGCTCTCACCCGACCGTGGTGGGTGTCTTTTATGGAAACGCCATCTTCATGTACGCGGGGCCCGGGAGCGGTAACTCATCTGGGAGGGAGAAAGTTCTTTCCCTTTTCGACAGTCTCGTCAGCCCCAGTTTGAACCCCGTCATTTACCGTTGGAGGAGCAAGCAGGTGAAGGAAGCCTTGCTGAAGCTTCAGAGAAGGAAGAGGGTCTTTCATTCCGTCTAGCTGGCGCTCTAGGCTTTCACCTGTCTCCTGTCTTTCTGCTCTTTCTTCTTGAGCTCTTGGGGTATTTCTCACGGAATGTTAAGTGTTTAAAACGTAACACAAGACATGGTTATTCAAGTGCATTTGTCTCTTGTTTCTCTGGGCAGTCTGATGAATATCATGACACAAAATGACTCATTGTTATTCCTTGTATTGCAGATAACTAATTCTTGTTCCTCAGATGCAGCCGTCCTAGGCGGGTAGTATGTTTCACCGGAACTGCTGACCCAGGTGGGAAAAACAGTCTTCTCGGTTGTAGCTCGCAGTCAGGATAAACTACTGTGTAGCAGGGTTTTTTTCTGAATCTACCCATTGATCCAATAAGAGATTCTTTTTCCCTACCGTATTTGTACCTCCTGTTATCCTCAGGATGCTAGAGCTTCAGCTCTACTGTTAGAAAGAAGAAGAGAGAAAAGATGCTGCTGCTAACGGGCTTTGCTTCTCAGGAGGGTGAACGAGCCTGTGAAGGGTTTTCCTTCTGCCCACTTTTGAGCCTGACACCTCTCATGCAGGAATTTTCTCTCTTCTGGAGAGTTTTTGCTCAAAGCAGAGCTGGCTTCTCCCCAGGCACTAAGTTTTCCAAGCGGGAAGGGTCTAGGGGTGCGTGGCTTTAAATAGCTGCCTGGATCCGCATCATAGCTTGTGATTTCATAATGGTCCCTATTGTGTCTCTGGAGTTGGTGCACACTGGGTGCCACTTAGCTCCTCCCGTGAGGGCTACTCCATCAGTCCCTGGGGAATCGGGCCCCCTGACTGACCTGGAGGTTCAGTTGTCCCCGAAACCCAGTGACTGACGTGAGGATGAACCCAAACGGGGGTTACAAAATGACACTTCTGGAAGAGTTACAGGTAGCACGGCCGGGGCTCAAAAGTGCAGTTTTGTGGGTTGGGGTTGGTTTTTTTCCAGTTTGGAAATCACTTTTTTAGACAGGAACCTCAAGAACAAAGCAGGAGGTGGGTTTTTTTGGTCTGAAACACTCATCCCTCTCCTGCTGTATTAAAGACGTCCAGACTCTCGTGGTATACAGTAGAGGTGATGTTATGGGCTGTTTTATTTGCGTATGGGAAGGAAAACCTCCTACAAGTCCGTGGTTTTAGGGCTGTGCCTGAAGGAGGAGGAGGCGGCACGTAGAGGCGTGATGGCTCGTGGACTCGCGTGGACGCAGGGGTGGGTGATGGCTGGGAGGACGTAAGGGAGCTCTCCACCCCCAGCCCCAACTTTTCCCTTCTTGTCGTTGCTAAACAGAGCCATGACGAGGAGGCAGTGATTGACCGGGGAAGAAGGAGCAACGCTGTCAGTGTTCGCTATGAGAAGGAGGATTTGGAAGGTGAGTCTCTGCTGAGATCCTGGTGGAGGGGCCACCAGTCCAGCGCGTTTTCCCATTGCACAAAGTCTCTCCTGTGTGCCTTGTCGGGTGTCACATCATGTGCAGCAAAACGTGCCGCGCTTCTCAATGAAGCAGCACAGTTATTGTCACGTTTTTTACTATTACGGCTTTTTAAACGGAGGGAAAAAGCCCCCCGGGAGGCCACGGTGTGAGTTGTAGCCACAGGGCTCGATAATTCACGGCTTTTTTTCTCGCAGAGGCTGCTCCTGGCTTGGAGAGGTCAGGAGAATCATTTCAGGGCTGCAGACGCGGGGCTGTGATTTTCTTTTTTTGTTCTGGAGTTCATTACGATGGGACTGATTTGATCGTCTCTTGTCGCCTCGTGCCATACAGAGATTTTGAAAATAATTAGCTTGTGTTGCTGCTTAATGAGCAAGTCTGAGTGTTGTCCAGCCGAAGCTGGAATTTGAGAAGAGGTCCAATACTTTGGGGGCACTTTTAGATGACCCAGAGCCAACACTTGTTGTTGCTGTGTTGTTGCAAAGCTCGAGTAAAATAGGCTTGGAAAAAAGGAGGTCCAGTGAAAATAACATTCAGGGAAGCTGGCGTTGCTCCTGGGATATATAACCGTGGCTTAGCAAGGCACCGGCCACCTCAACCATTGCCGCAATGCCGAGAGTGCTGCAAAAACCGCTGCTTTTTCGCAGGCCACCGGACCCTGTACGTGGGCGCGCGGATGCCACTGGTTAGGCAGAGCCACCGGCATCACCGACGCCACAGCCAGAAGCATCGGGAAGGGGAACGGGAGAAGGACTCTGCCCCGATGGAGCAGGGCTACCACTGTAAGTCCCACCGCGGCATTCGCTAAACTCCTGGGGGCAACGTGGGCGCTGGGGCCTTCTGCAAGCAGGTCCCCGTGGCTAGTTTGAGTGAGTTGCTGTTCTTCCGAGGGAAAGTGGCCGTATTGAGCAACACCCTCTTTTTCCCAAGTTTTCTTTTTTTTTGTTGTTTTTTTTTGTTTGTGTTTTTTTTAATGCAGTTAAATGCATAATGGGTTTAGGCTCGTCTTCCTTAGAGGGATCCTGGCTTTAAAAATGGCAATGTGGGGAAGGAAAGCAGCCCATCCTCATGCAGAGGTGGACTAGATGCTTCTCCTTCTCCACGGCTCTGTGCAAGCCCAGACAGACGCAGAGGAGAGGGGCCAGCCCAGTGTTTATGGCTGCACTGGTGCTGATGGCCACTTTGCACGTGAGCGTGACGAGCTGTGTTCAGGCGCGGTAACGGGATGGGTCTTTGCCTTCTGCCCCCAGGCTCCCCGTCCCAGCGGGTGCAGTTCATTCTCAGGAGCAAGGAGGACGAGCAGCACCTCCCTCACCACTTGTTCTCCGAGCTGGATGAGATCTGTGTAAAAGAGGGCCGAGATGGCGAGTGGAAGGAAACGGCAAGGTAAATCCCTGCTGCTTGGCTGCGGTGGGAGAGGAGTCCCTGCACCGGCAGCGCCCGTGGGCTCTGCTTTCTCCTCTCCAGGATGCGAAGCTTTTGCAGCTGCAGGTGGCGGCACGAGGAGCCTTCTCCTCTTGCCACCCCGTGGCTCTGTCAAAGGGGTTGCAGAGCTGGGGCTGTTTTCTTGCAATGGGGCTGATCGCACCCGATGTCCGCAGGTGGCTGAAGTTTGAGGAGGACGTGGAAGATGGCGGCGAGCGCTGGAGCAAGCCCTACGTTGGCACGCTGTCCTTGCACAGCCTCTCCGAGCTGAGGAGCTGCATCAGCAACGGGTCGGTGCTGCTGGACATTTGTGCCAACAGCATCGAAGAGATTGCAGGTACCATGGGCGCTGCATCCCTCCGGGAACGGCCGAGCTCAGCTCGCCACGGTGCTCTTCACTCCCAAATCAAACCCTGCCCCAATGGCACGTCCTTTTCCAGAAGTGCCACTGTGTTTTTCTCATGAGCTGTTTTTGGATGTAGACTGGGCGTGCAACAGTCGCACCGTTTTTTTATTCCAATACGGGGTCCTTTTGAAAGCAGTTTGTGGGGTTGGAGAAGCCACTAGAGAATATTCTGCAGCCAAAAAGGAGCGTGTGTCAGGGCTTAGCAGGCTGCTCTTAGAAATACAGAGTCTGCGTAAGAGCTGAACCTCCTTAAAGGAACTATTTCTTACAAGCTGTTTCCTCGCATTCTTTTTTTTACTTTTGCCTTAACATCCAGCATGTAAGAGTTTTAAGGCAGAGTTTATCTGGCGATGACCAAGCAGTGTATTTCTGTGGGGAAGATACTTGAAGTTAATTGCAAAAGCCGCTTTGGAGAAGTTATCTTTGACTGGCGGCAGGTCTCCATTCAGCCCTTTCAAGGGCTGGAGAAGTCGGAGCCGTTCTTAGCACGTTTCTCCCTGGGCTCGGCAAATTGCACTCGATCAGCACGGGAAGCTCTGGGAACGTCTGTGCTATAGATCGCTTATAATTTGGGTGAACGTGTAGAGTCAGAAAGGCCAGGTCGGGCAAGAAAATTGCGTCATTTAGAATGGGAAATATTTATCTTAGCGGAATGATGAATAAGCACTTGGATGCCATGTTTCTTAGCAGAAGAAAATTCTCGTTTTGGCTGCAAAGGCTGAACATTATTAAAAGGCCTTGCTATGCAAGGCTGAGCCGGCATTAGGGTGCAGCCTGTGTGGCACAGCCTTCCCTGGGGGCTTTGGGGGTCGGGACTTGTTGGGGTTTCTGCTCTGATGGCTTCGTTCCCCTTTGCCATCCTCAGATATGATCCTGGCCCAGCAAGAAGAGTGCACGGAGTTTGACGAGCACGTGCGGGCGCAAGTTCGAGAAGTCCTTTTGAGGAAGCACCACCATCAGAACGAGAAGACAACCAACCTTCTGCCCGCTGTCTGCTCGTTTGCTGATGTGAGCAAGAGGCAGTCAGACCTGCACCTCCTCTACAAGCCAGGTGAGGCTTTCTGCAGGGCTGTGGCCCCATTAGACTTGTCCGGGCAAAGGAGAAGCGTCCCAGTTGCTCCTCGTCCATCTTTCTGAGTGTCTTTCTTTTTCCTACCAGCCCAAACAATCACCCCTTGTCCTTCTCCCACCGCTGCGGAAGCTAAAGATGGGGTGAACCGTGAGAGCAGAGCAATGGATTTAAGCAAGGTGAGGCACTCGTAGCTTTCTTACGCCTTGAGGGCCAGATTTGCTCTTGCAAACTTGGCTGCAGAGTGTGCTGCAGAGCGCTGTGGGCTTTGCTTTTGGGGTAATTGCCTGAAAATCGCTTGTCGTGCCCAGGCGGAGCTGCGCTTCATGAAGAAAATTCCCACCGGGGCTGAAGCATCCAACGTGCTGGTAGGAGAGCTGGATTTCCTTCACCAGCCCGTCGTGGCATTTGTCCGCCTGAGCCCGGCTGTCCTGCTCTCAGGCATGACGGAAGTTCCCATCCCAACAAGGTGCGAATGAGAAGCGCAGATTTTTTCCGTAAAAAAGACACCCAACCTAACATCAAGTTGCAGGCATCAGTTTGGTGTCCCAAGGGAACAAGGCTAGTGGGAGTGGGAGCAAGCACGTTTCCCCCACCCACATCTCCTCGCCTTCGTTTCTCCATTCCCTGCTGTAGCTTTTAAACCCGTCGGCCAATTGTAATGAAAGTTGGCCCCCAAATTAAATTTGCCGTCGGTTTTGAAGAATTCCAAATTCATCGCGGCGTCGCTGAGCCTACGTGTCCCGTCTTGAGCCACGCTCTGGGCTGGGAGCTGCCAGGGCTTTCCTTGGGTGCTCTTGGAGCAAGGACACCTTCTTCTCTCTCTCATTTTGTTTTTCTTGCCCAGGTTCCTGTTTGTTTTGCTTGGACCGGAAGGAAAAGCCCATCAGTACCATGAGATCGGCAGGTCCATGGCCACTATCATGACAGATGAGGTGCGACAAGATGAGATAGCTCCGGGTCATTTTTGCCTTTCTTCAGCTCTCCCTGTCTCTGAAGTAGTGAGGAAGAGGATTTGCTGTCCCAGCTGCCCGCAGCTCTCCAAATAGCCCAGCCCTCTTTCTCACCCCGAAGCGAACACGCAGATTTGCATCACCCCACATCCTGGAGGCTGAAATCCCACCCGGGGTGCATCCTGCACCTCATCCTTCTTGCCGGGGTCCCCAGCACGCTGTCCCCAGTGGTGGCATTGCCAGGGCCAGTAAAACTTCTCTTGCTCTTTAAGCAGAAGGGTATGGTGTGCCATGGGGGACGGGGGCCTCGTGGGGGAGATGATTACAAATGCCGTGATGCGCAGATTTTTCCTTTTGGGGGAATATTTCCTGCCCTTTCCAGCAGGAAATTTTGGGGGAAAAGCCTTGTGTTTAGCCAAGAGCTTATTGCACTGGTTAGGAACATCTGAGCTGGGTTGTCCTCTCACCGGGTTGTCGTCTATTGGCAGGTTTTCCGTGACGTTGCCTATAAAGCCAAGAACGGGGCTGACCTCGTGGCTGGCATCGACGAGTTCCTGGATCAGGTCACGGTCTTGCCGCCAGGAGAGTGGGATCCATCGATCCGAATCGAGCCCCCGAAAAACGTCCCTTCGCAGGTGGGAGGCGCGAGGGGGACGGGCGGGACGGCTGGGGATGCTGTTCAGGGGCCCAAATTCACAAGGTCCCACTCTGACACAGTCACAGAGCCAGACCAGAAGCAAAACAAGCCAGCGGTTACAAGTCCATAGCTTTATCTTACTTCCATTTTAACAGGAAAAAAGGAAGATGCCAGGAGCTCTTGACGACAGTGCTTCTGACAGCACGCTGGAGAAACACAGTGGCCCTGAACTGCAGCGGACGGGAAGGTGGGAGCTTTAATAGTTTGGGTTTTTTTTCTGTTTGCTTCTCAAATCTGAGCATGCACCCTCCCTTCTAGCAGGTCTTTGGGGTTAGCTGGTTCAACGAAGGGGCTCCGCATTGCCAGCTTGGTCCCCTGGGCTGGGCAGGGGGGAGATCTGGGCAGCTGGGCTCAGCCCCAGCCATCACCATTGCACGCAGGTTTCCTTGATTTGGGAGGAAGGAGAGTGCTTCTTTTTAGCCACGAAAGTGACTCCGTGCTTCTGATTGCCCTTCTGCAGCAAAGCAAAGTCACCGTGTTCCTCCAAGAGAACAGACTCTCTTCTTTTTCCTTCCTGCAGGCTCTTTGGAGGTTTGACCCTGGACGTGAAGCGGAAAGCCCCGTGGTTCTGGAGCGACTTCCGGGATGGTCTGAGCCTGCAGTGCCTGGCGTCCTTCCTCTTCCTCTACTGTGCCTGCATGTCCCCTGTCATCACCTTTGGGGGACTGCTGGGGGAGGCGACCAATGGCCAGATAGTGAGCACCTCTCTCTGTTGGGGGGCATGGGGGAGGATAAAAGTCAGGCCAAAGTCCTCGCTGCAGTGAATCGGCTTTGGTTTTTGTTTCTCCCTAACGATTTATTTACTCACGGCTGCCTCTCTTCCCCGGACAGAGTGCCATGGAGTCGCTGCTGGGCGCCTCCATGGCCGGCGTGGTGTATTCCCTCTTTGCCGGCCAACCTCTCACCATCCTCGGCAGCACCGGACCCGTCCTCGTGTTTGAGAAGATCCTCTACAAATTCTGCAAGTAAGGCTGGCTGCCGCAGCTGGGTGCTGCGAGAGCCTTCAGAAGGGGGCAGTGATGGAGAAAAGATGCTTTTCTTTTCTTTTTCTTAGGGGTAGTTGCTAGATTTTAGTGACAGTCCTTTTGTTGCTATGGCTTTGATGGGAGATAAACCACCCTTATTGCCATAAGGTTTATCATTAAGCCCCAGCTTGCTGGCAGCAGGTGACTGGGTGCAAACCCAGCTGGTTTCAGTGTCAGGGCATCAGGGTGATGTGGGAGAACACCACCTGGCCCAAGAGGGACCTGACCTCAAGCAGCCTCCAAGGTGTTAACACAAGATCCTTGTTCAACAGTGGTAACTAAATAATTGGCCTCTCCTCCTGTGGGTCTACACCCTGCACCACAGCCCCGAGGCTCTCTGTAGTAGTACATGGAAACTGCATTTCCCATCCGCAGCCTTGACACGCTCCAGAATTGCTCCCTGTTTTCCCCGAAGGCAGGCATGTCTCAGGGCCTCTTGCTGGCCTTTGCAGCCTTTGTTTCATTTTGCTTTCCCAGGGAGTACACGCTCTCCTATCTGTCTCTGCGGGCGTGCATTGGGCTGTGGACCGCCTTCTTGTGCATAGTGCTGGTGGCCACCGATGCCAGCTGTTTGGTGTGCTACGTCACCCGCTTCACGGAAGAAGCCTTTGCCTCCCTCATCTGCATCATCTTCATCTACGAGGCTCTGGAGAAGCTGAGTCACCTGCGAGACACCTACCCTGTGCACATGCACAGCAAGCTGGACTTCCTCACCAGCTACTAGTGGGTTTTTTTCCCCCTGGGAAAGCTGCTGCCCCTTGGCAGGAGCTCCGGGCTGCACCTCCATCGCCTTTCCCTTACCCCTGTCTTGGCTTCTCTCCTCCCAGCTGTAAGTGTGAGGCACCGACCCATCCCAGCAACGAAACGCTGCGTTTCTGGGCGAGCAACGGGATCAACGTGTCTGGCATCGCCTGGGAAAACCTCACGGTGACCGTAAGTGCCCCGAGCCACTGCTTCCTCGCGCCGCGGCCACGGGGTCCAGGGGCATTTGCATGGTGCAAAAGTCAGAGCCCTTCAGGGAATGATGGGCTTCAAACTGTGCTAGTGCTGCTCGGAAAAGTCCTTGCTTAAATCTAGCGTGTGGTTTGTTAAAACCGCTTGGTCCTCGGGAGGAGAGTCCACCTTGTCCCAGTCTACCTGGTCCCCAACGTTGTGGGTAGGTAGCAAGTGTCCCCCTCAAGCCTGTTGCCGGACAGTATTTCTGACTGGGAGGAAGGTTAAGTAGTGGGTGGTTTGATTATTGTAGAAGTTGTAGGTAGGACTTAAGTTCATGCTTGAAAGGTAGTAATTGGCCTCCTTAATGGGTTCCTAGTAACTCTGGGCCTTGCTTTCTCGTTCAGTGCTGTCTGTAGGTACATGCATAAATTTGCATGTCTGAGCAGCCTCTCAGGCTGTTGTTGCTGGAAGCAGAGCCCGGGCCTAGGGCGGCAGGCTCTTATGGTGGCCTTCATCCCCTCTTGGCCAGGTTCTGCGAGCCCTCCCCTGGGAAGGGACGATGTGTCTCTTCTCCTCCTTTCCTACCATGGTTGTCTTTAGCCCTCCTTCCCTCTTCCCTCTCTCTCTATCCCCAAGAGTTTCCAGTGTTTCCTTCCCCTCTGGTGTCTTCTTTAGCCACGAGTGCTCGAATGGCAGGCAGAGGATGTGCCGAGGGTGTGTGGTGTGGTGTCCCCTCACATCTCATTTCTCCGCTCTGCAGTTCGATGTGTCACTTGTTCAGCTGCTGCTGCTCATTAAATATAAATCTCCATTGGCAGGAGCAGTTACAGGGTCGTGGATCTTGGACCAAGATCCTCAAAACCCCCTAGCTATGCGAGGTTTCCCTGCCACACGTGCGCTGCCTTTGTGTCCTGACGCTCTGTTTCTCCAGGAATGTCGGTATTTGCGTGGGGAGTTTCAAGGACCTGCCTGTGGACGCGACGGCCCCTACACGCCTGACGTGTTCCTCTGGTGCTGCATCCTCTTCTTCGCCACCTTTGCGCTGTCAAGCTTCTTGAAGAAGTTTAAAACCAGCCGCTACTTTCCAACCAGAGTAAGTAGAAGATGGTGGCCAGCGTCCGTCTCCACACTCGTTTCCCAAAATGGCTTTCCTGGAGCACTAAGCAGTATTTGCCCCGCCTTGGTCAAGCTGGGAAACGTTGGCCTTGCAGGCCAAGCTCTCCAAGAGCTTGGATGTCCCGCACTCATTTCCATGAGTGCAAAATCATCGTAGCATTTCCCACCTGCCTCGTGACCTGCCCCAGAGTGAAGATTTTTGGGGTTTGTTTTTTGGTTTTTTGGGGTTTTTTTTTTCCTCCTCAGGAAGTCAGGTTTCCCAAAGTTTTGGGGGTTGGGGTTATGGGTTTTTTTCCCTACTTTCTGCGCATTATGTGCTCGAGCGGAAAGTAGATTCGAATGAGGAGCTTCCTTTTGCGGACTAAAGGATGCCTCAGTGCCTTGTTGCCATTGTAGCTGTGAGTGTAGCTGTAGTGGCAGACATCTGTTTTCTTATTTTTAATATTATTATTTTTAGGTTTTGACTTAAACCAACCCTTGTCCGCCTAATTAAGCTTTTTTTATTGTCTGACACCAGATCTCACAGGGACAAACACAGCAACGGTATCTAAGCAAGGGATCAGGCTGCATGTGCTCAGAGGGGTGGTGGGATTTGGTTAACCAGCCTTCATGTTGTGGATGTCTGCAACTCTTGCATCTCACGTTAGGGCCCTGTTTGCCATGCCCCTTTCACCTCTGGTTTCTTGCCCCAGGTACGGTCCACGGTGAGCGACTTTGCTGTTTTCCTCACCATCGTCATCATGGTGCTGCTTGACTTTGTGGTTGGGATCCCGTCGCCGAAGCTCCAGGTCCCCCATGCGTTCAAGGTAACGGGGTGTTTTGGCAGGTGGGGGTGCCCCAAGGTGATGCCGGGGCAGGGCAGGGCTGAGTCTGGAGGAGGTGCTGGTGGTGTGACCATCTCCTCTTGCACCTCCAAGTGCCTTGCTTCCTCCTGGAAACGAGAAGATGGCCCCAAAACTAGATACCTGCAGGAGAAGTATCTAGAGGTGCTTGCAAAGAGGACACTGGCACTGCTGAAGCCCACGGGAGAGGGGGACATGAAGCCAGGGCTGGGAGGTGCTCTGACCCAGGGAGGGAGGGGAAAATGAAAGCCAGTGGAGTGCCTGGGCTGGGAGACGATGCTGACGTGTGGGCTTTGTTGCAGCCTACCAGAGACGACCGCGGGTGGTTCGTCAACCCCATAGGACCCAACCCTTGGTGGACGGTGTTGGCTGCGCTCGTCCCAGCTCTGCTCTGCACCATCTTGATATTCATGGACCAGCAGATCAGTGCCGTTATTGTGAACAGGAAGGAGCACAAGCTGAAGGTAAGGGCCTGCGAGAGATGAGCCCAGCCCCAGCCCCTTCTGGGCTGCAGGTCTGGGGAGAAGCTCTTATTCCCGATGCTTTCTGAAGGCATTGGTTTGGGACAAGGTCAGGCTGCGTGGCAGGATGCTCTCCTGGCTTAACGATGATGCAGGGAGCAAGTGACAGGGCAGTTCAGATGAGCAACCTTTTGGAGGAGCAAATTAATCTTGGAGCAATATAGAAGCGCGTTTTTGTTTTAAAATGGCAGCAGCAGCAGGTGCGGGGAATGAATTGTTTTGATGCGCTGCCAGGGATAACTCAGAGTCACACCTGCCTTGCAAGTGGTAGAATTTTCTTTGTGAGTGAGAAAAATGGTTTGGTGGTTTTGGGTTGTGGGGGTTTTTTTTGGAGGAGTATGTATCGTACGAGCTCCCCATAGCCATTGTGTCTGAACTCCTGCCAGATTTTCATGCCAGGTGCAACTTTGCTTGTGCAAAGCCTGCATACACCCTTACTTGTTTCCACTTCTTGTTTTAAATTGTGAAGAAGTTGACTTGTGCTCGAGCAGGGTTTGAGTCTGACTTGCGACGTTATCCTTGCTCT
>JANHGB010029068.1:0-44411 GCA_026283785.1 Coracopsis vasa | reverse complement strand
GGGGGGGGGGGGGGGGTTGGGAAAGAAGTGGATTAGTGGAAGAGAGATAAGTCTGCTCTGACATCTCTAGCATCTCACTTAGAACACATATGAGGCAGAGGCCAACTTCAGTCTTCCTTATCCAGTCCCAAGTGCTCTGTGCTTTATTGCAAACTATTGGTCTTAGACTCATTCTGCTAATTTTAATAGCCTTCCTTTTTCAGTCAAGTAAAAAAAGAGATTTTGGCTAGTAAGCCTCACTATGACTACAGATCCAAAGTTATAAACAGCTTTTCCTGTGACGGTGTTAAAGTAATGACAAAAGAGCAAAGTTACCATGACTCCGTTTCCACCTAACCCTTCCCTCCTCCAAATGCGATTCACAGAAAGACAGTAGAAGCATATAGGTTATGCATCACATGGAAAGGAATCTTTACTGCACAAAAAGAACAACAGCCATGTGTCCTCCAGACACAAACTGAGCCACACTTAACCAAACAATCAAATTGGAAAGTTAGACTATTACTTTACGTTTTCAACAGGCTCTTTTAAAAAGCATGCAGACTGGAAGTGTATGAAGATACACACACAGGAGGACACACAAAAATGAGCTGCCTTTTCTTTTTACCAATCAAATGGAAAACTTGTCTTTAAACCAGGTGGATATTACAACCCAGGATTTAAAAATAAATGAATAAGTGACCCACCTAAAAAGACAATCAATATTAAACAGATGGACTTAACTGTCTAAAAAAAGCTGTTTGAAAAAGTGCTTTATACTCTGCCTGCACTAGTCATTGCTGCAGCTTATTGATCTTTTACAGACAATACATACTTCTGTTAGCCTGGCAGTTTCTCCTGGAAAGACTGACCCTGAGTGCTACCCATCTGCATGAGACACTGAGTAACAAGCAGTGCTTTCTATGACCTAGTTTGACATATGTATAACATTCTCATTAGCTAGATTGCCCAAACCTATTTTTTATGCATTCTGTCTGTGTAGAAAAGATTATGTCATTGTTTGAACAGATAGAGAACAACATGAAAAAGTTAAAGAACCTGTAAAGCTCTTCATAAGATAACAGTCTAAATATATGCTGTATCTCATCTCAGGTCACTTGGAGCCTTCAAGTACCATATTTTCATTTGTGGTGAAGAACAGTAACAGGACAAAGTTCACTCCAGATGCAAGATGATTCATTAACACTGTTCATTAAATTGTAAGTCTAATATCGTATCTGCTTGAAGTTACACATTTGAACAGCCTAAGCTACAGTTTGACATGATAAAGTTGTTTAACATTCCTTGTGTATCAACCTCAGTATATTAATGCTGATTTACTACATCTTAAAGCAACAAAAATTCTAAAACCAGGCTGGAATTCCAGATCTATTGAATGTAATGCTGGACTGATAAAAACACCTCTAAAGATTGGAGAAAGAGGAACCACTTAAAAAAATGAAGATTGGATCTTAAAAGGCAAGGAGAACGGATCCAGCGTATCCCAAATAGTACCATTGGTTCTAACTTCTTTATAGGTGTTAGCACTGGCTAGTATGCAGGGCACAACTTTAAATTCACTTTTGTACAACAGACCTTCTCAAATAAATTTGAGGGCATGGGGTGTTTGTGGGGTTTTTTTTATTGTTGTTTTCAACTTTTAACATTGGTATAAGAAATGATGCAACTCTAAGTGAAGTGTATTAAAATTGAATTTATGCCCCATAGCTTCCATTAATTTTTCATTCTGAGGAATCTTGATTCCTACAGAAAAAAGAACACCTGAAACAGAGCTACACAACAGCTAAAAATGAAAGTTGTATCATCCCAACTAAGGATTTAAATCTTTGTCTTGTTACACAGTACCAGTGAATGTAGAAACATGTCTATAGGTGTTTAACTTCCATCTCTGGAACCTGTGCTTCTCCTTCACCTTCACGTGTTGCATCTGATTTGGAAAGCTTAATGGCCCAGTGCTGGGACAAAAAATGAAAAGCAAAAACATATTGGCACACAAAACTTTCTTGAGTACTGATAAGACTTGGCAACTTTGCAAAGTTTACCCTAGCAATAAAAAGAAGAGAATACCAGCAATGCCATTTACCTATCTCAGAGGTACTGAAATATTTTGCACCAAACACATGGAAACACAAATTTTCCAGTGTGAATGCCCGAACTGATGAACAGAAATGGAAAGACAAAATATATTCAGTAAGTCTTCCTTTTGCTACTGTTTCCATTGTGTAAATCTAAACCTGTTCTACTTCAATATTCCATATTTACACCAGTAGGAGACCACAATTTGCTCATAAAATAGAAATAGCTATCTACTAAATTAATACAATTAGACTCCTGTGGGGAAAAAAAAAAACAAAAAAACCAAAAAACCTCTAGCAAAGAGCCTGATGCATTTCTAAATAATAGCAAGGCTTCAGGTTACACAGAAGTTATCTCCCCCCTGTCATTACTTGCACTAAGATCCAGTCTAAAGAACATTTAATTCAATTAACATGCAAGTGCCTGCATTTCCATTGGACTCAGGTATAATAGCAACCATATCTAACAGATAGGAACAGGAAGGAAGCCTTCTCCTTCTATACAACCCACACTTCATCACTTCCATCATGCAAGCAGGAGCAGAACTATGTCTTCAATTTCCTGATATATTGCAAACATGACAAAAAACCCAAACAAATAAACAAATAAGATGATATACGTACTTTTTGAAGATCCTGGCTGAAGCCCTGTTGTGTTCCAGGAGTCCACGTGACTTACCTCTCTGTACCATTTGGAAATGCACAGGATCAGGTGAGCAGTTATAAATCACCAGTCAGGCCTGACATTGGGAAGGTGACTACTATGTCACCCACTTCAGCCCCACTCATAACAAACTCCCATCTCTGTTCTGCATGGTTTCCAGCTGCCAGTTCTAAAAGCAGCAAGGAATCCCAAGTTACAGATACAGGAACTTGGCTTTCTGACACTTCAGAGCCTGCTTCAAGTTATTAGCAATGGCATAAAAAGGGCACTGCAACATTCTGGAGCTGTGAAACCCAACACATTAGAAACAAAACTGACAGCATTGATATCTCTTCAGAGATTTCCTGGGCATGTACTTAAATGCAGCCCAACAGGATTGAAAGTAGCATTTCCTTTACATAACAGGTTTATTATGTGCTGTGCTATTCGGTCTAAAAAGAATGACTGAACAAGTAATGTGAGAATGGGAAACTGGGTGTCCAACTGACAAAAGCAAACCAAAACAGAAGCGCAGAAAATTGGAGCCAAATGATGAAATGTTTCTTCTGTGCCCAAAGGGGTCACTCTGGACTCCAAAACAACCCAAAACCAGATGTGGCATTACCAGCCTATAAATCTGTGTTTGCAGTACCCTTCTTATACAGTCCCTGTCAAAGTATGAATGCTGACAGACCTTTCCAGTATCTGTTTGTGAGAACTATGCTGGGGTAAAGGGGGCATCAATGCCAGGTTACACCACATTTTGTGAATGACTTGGAAAACCAGGCTTTTTGGCCTTCAGCAGAAACAGACTGTCACCATATCAAACAGCTTGTCATATGCACTATCAATTCAGCCACATCTCAAACATCTAGGGGAAGTGTTGCAGATATGACAGTGCTGTGGCACCAATATTGTGCAGACCTTGCTGGTACCTCTAATAAAGTCTACCACAAATACCCTTAGTGAAAAGCAGCAGCTTGTGAGATGCAGGTGGTCAGAGTGAACTATAAGCCTTTTCTGTCTTAAAATTTACAGACACAGTAACCAAATTCTTGAAGCCTACTGTTACACTTCCTACAGTACTCATAACTGCCTCAGAGTGGGAAGGGAGAAGGGGACTAAGCGTTGCCTTAAATAACTAAAATGGGGAGAGTAGAGCTGAACTGATTTGCTCCCTGCAGGCAGGATCAAAGGCCGTATCAGGATGAGCAGAGGGAATGTCTGAAAGCTGATTATTCACCCCCTAAAGGAAGACTTCAGGTTTTTGTTCCATTATTTTATCAGAGATCTTACTAATAATTGGCCAAGAAGAACATCCAATGTTTTGAGATGAAGCGAATCAATATGCCAAGAAGCACAGTACTGTTGCTGTATGTTTAATTGACCACTCAGTTTTAACTGAACATTCTAGTAAACAGCACGCAATTTTTCATCTTAGCAAACAGCTAGTGATTCAGTAGAAGACAATCTAGAAAACCACTCACCAGTTTTACATGAATTCCATGTCTTTGTCACCAAGGTTTGCATAAAAATCTCAAAGCATAATTCTGTACACAAAACCTAGCCGTTTTCTACCTATGAAATGTTTCACACGATATATACAAGTCATTCCTTTGAATGAGAAACCAGGAATTCTGTTAACATCAATTACCATCACTGATCTGGTTGAGTTAGCTTTTAAAAAGAAGTAAAAAAAATCCAAAAAAAACACCACCAACACATACTGAATTGCACATTTTCATTTCAACAAGGAGAAAAAAATAACTTGCTGTACACTTCTAAGAAACTTTCCAGGAAACCAAGTTTGGCTTTGACACTAGGAAAGTTGTACTTTAATTGAAAGTAAAACTAATTATGTGCGCTCTCATCCATCAGAATTCACAGCTCATCAATTCAGTGGAAAAGCCTACTTACGGTCATTACACTGGCTCCCAGAATATGAAGTCATGGAGCAATCACAGGTGAAGCCTTCCCATTGCTGATTACAGATGCCCTGATTTGCACAGGAATCTTCCTGGCAGGTAGTGCTCGGTCCTGGAGAAGGGATGACAAGAAAAGGGTGAAACAAAGCTGAGAGAATCGTTTTATTCAGGCCCACAAAAGCTCCAATTCATTGCTGCCATTATTATCAGGATCCTCATGCAGAAGAGAAAAAACACTAACCGAACATTTTGCTATTCTTGGACATGCAAGAAACTCAGGTAAAAAGAGCACAAGGACAACTGTACACGACAAAACAGCAAACTAACACAGAGCAAGGAGTGAACATCAACATATTCCCCCTTAGGCAGGCCCAACTTAAATGTTCGGTGCTTGCTCAAATAAATTTACTGTAAAACATGATGTGATGCAAGGATAACAAACACTGCCAGGTTGTCATGCTTCCTTGGAAGTTTGATCTCCTTGTAGAAATGAAGGCTAAGAAATGAGTCCAAAAACAATGCTTCGTCCTACCCAAAGAACCCTGATATGTGGATTCAAACTAAAGTTTTGAAGCCTCAGTGGGCTACAATTTTGCTTTACAGGTTAAGGGAAAACAAACCAACCAACCCAGAGACTCTGAACATGCCCATAAAGTCCTCAGAAGGGCATGACATTAGTCCATGACACCTCTCTATTCAGGATTTTATTCATTTTTGTGGCCTTTGGGTGAAGCAAAGGAAGAAGTAGCCACTACTAACAGAACAGCCTCTCATTGTTCTGTGATTTGGAGCTAACAGTTGCTATCCTACTCACATAAACCTTGCAAAGACACAGGCAAAAAAATGATCTTCAGATCACAGGGATTCTGAATGATATCTAGTATGTTATCCACAACGAAGTAGCTGGATTCTGAATCACTTAAGAGCAGACAGGAAGCTGCAAGCCATGAAGCTGCAAGCCATAGAACACGAGTTTAGAAGTTAATTCCTGTGAAAGAATTTTGTCTTCAGCATTCTAGACACAGGTATGCTGTTCCTATTGTGAGCTACTTCAAATAAAATGCACAACTATAGTTAACATACCTACTATTCTATATCCTGTAACTGCTGGAAAAGAACAAACAAAAGAAATAGAGTAGATGATAGAGGATCAACAGGCTAGGCTGCCTGAGATCAGCTTGTTAACCACTTCCAGTATAAGACAATACCATGAGGATAAAGAAACAATTATTCTACCAGCATCTTATGTCACATAATCATAACAGCAGTTCTATAAAGCTCATCTTATCCTTCATCCTTACCTTTTCATCACATTAGCTCCACCATCTGTACTTTATAGACGAGATAGGACACACCGAAGTGGAGACGGCATTTTCAAATATTTTAATCCAAATTGAAACTCCTCAACCTTCACCTCAGACTACCCACAGTTGTTTCACTGAATTCCATAATCATACAACATCTTTGATATTCAGATTGTGCATCTGGGCATTTCCATGTTTACAAATGCACAATCTAAATATCAAAAATGCTTTGCAGAACCCACATCTAACTGGAAGTCACATGTCATGTCATGATCTTCCCAACAATTCAAGAACAGAGTCCTATAGTTTTGGTGCAGAGTTCCCGCTCTTCCCATTAGATCATCTTTTGCTGCTTCAAGAATAGAACAGGTGAATTTCAGTAGCTTTTTAGCTATCTGTGTTTCTTTACATCTCTTTTGCAATGAGAAGGAACATGTGACTATAAGTAGGCAGAGAGTTTAACGAAACATTAACAGAAACCTGAGTTTCTTCCACAATCTGCTATATCATCACAAAAAAAAAACATCAAAAACCAAAACCAAAAACAAAAAAAACCCCACCCAAACCTCTAGGAAGCAACATAAGTGCAGATAATAAAAGCAGACAGCAAACTTCCTGAAAGAAAATTCACCTATTGAAAAGAGATGGCAGCAGCAGCAGCCTCACCGAAAAAACTGTGTTACCACAGTGAAAGTTGAGCAGCATTTTGCAACATTTTTCTCCTCCCCTTTGCTTATTCTGCCCACCCACCTGACTCTTATTTGCAGCTGTATGAATCACAGTGGTCTCCCTGGCACAGTGTGAAGTTAACAGGTCATTTCTGAGATTACAACAGTGCTGACAGACTTCACAGTGTGTGCTAGTAGGCACATGTATGTACCCACTTCCTTCCTGCCATTACACTCCTCTATGCTTCCAAAACACACAGATATACCTATATAGATACCTGCGCACCAGGCTGGGGACTGACTCAGTTCAGACTTACTCTAGTGCAGCAAAAAAAGGGATGAAATTTATTAATCTGTAATAGAATACTAGTTGTCATTTTGCCTAACATGTCTGCATTATCTGAGGATAAGGAATAAGAAACCAATGCATCTCCTGTACCTTATTATTCCATTATCTAACCTCTGACCTTACATATGAATGACAATATTCCTAGAGGTATAAACAAGCAAGTTATATATATTTAAAAAATAAAACCAGAAAGTAATTGTGACTCTACACAAACTTGCTACAGCATCAACTGTAAAAACTATTACATAGAAGCAAAGCAGAAGAGCATTTTCAATGGCATTTCCCCTCTCTTCCTATACTCTTCCAAGAGCGCTTTAATCAGTAACTGGACTTGACAAAGGGCATCATCTAATACGGATATCCTTTGCCTAGGTGTTCATGAGAAAGGGTCAGTACCCTACTCAAGGAATAAGGCATGAGGCCTAGTATCTGTGGCTCGAGGTGCTTGTAGTGAGAGAGTCTAGAGAGCCAAAGGACTTGAATTCATGACCAGTATTGTGGTTTCTGAATTGTATTTTACAGAACCTGACAGTGAAGATGGAAACAGTACATTCAAAACAGCCAGAGGGGAAAGAAAAGGAGAGAGGGGAAAAAAAAAAAAAAAAAAAGGAAAAAAAACCCCAAACCCACAAAAATGATTAATTTTGAAAGCCTAACAATAGCACAAGAAAGCTCAAAGCCTGATCTGCCATCTTTAGAGCCAGTTATGACAGCACAACATAGATACTGGGTATTATGCTTTGCCTCACTCCTTAGTACTATGGGCCATTTTCATGTTAAAAGGATCTTTGGCTCTCAGAGTTCATCTACTCCTGCTGCTTAGAGTCATCATAATCCTCCATCTGTGGCAACAGAATTTTGTTCAGAGCAACTAACAGGAATGTCACAGGGGATTAGGATTTTGGATTAGAGAGCAAAGCGACAGAAGCACAGGAAGGCTTATAAAGCATGAAGATTTTGCTACCATGCACATGCCCTTTAGTGCTAACAAACAAGGAAAGAGAAGATGACAAACAATTCATACATACAGCAGTGGAATTGGTTCTAAATTACCAGCGCCATCAGGGCTCGGGTCTATTTTTAATCTCATTCCTTTGGCAACATTTACAGCAGCCAAAATATTTAAAAGCAAATTTTCAGAACTAGTCTTCACATAATAATCTGAGATACATCTGATAAATCAAACTGTACTTTTAATTAATAAAATATGCATGCTGATTTTAATTTTCTCCTTAAATCTCCAACACCCTGACAACACTTGCTGTTTCCATTGAGTGCATTTTCAAAGGCCTTCTTTTTATTGTCTGGTTGTAGCTGGGCTTGGCACATTGTCTTCTTTATGCCACATGCACAGCGGAAAGGGGGAGTGAATGGGCACTAGTCTAGCAACAGAGGCAGCTCCTTTGGAATATGAAATGTCAAAGCAGAATTCTTCAACAATGTCCATTTGATCTTTATTTCTGCATCTCTAATTTCTACTGGAACAGCTCAGTATCTAAGGACTTGCAAGATCTAAGATATTATTGGGTCTCCCTCCCTGGGACAGAGTCCAGTAGTACACTTTTCCTTCAAGTTGCCTTGCTAAATATATGGCTTATTAGTCTTACCACTAGGTATTTGAAGAAAATCACCTTAGAAGACTACAGTAGCCAGATCCATATTCTGCTTGGAAAAATTACTTTGTCTCCCTAATTCTTCCTGCAATTTCAGCTGTATGGTAGGTTTCTCTTTGCCATGAAATGAAAATATTTGAATTCTACTGCTGCGCGTTGCTAAAACTGCCATGTTTCATCCGGCAGGTGGGCACCTTTCACTAGCAAGAGAAGTCATTCCTGCTGTGTCATTTAAAAGCTCTTTGCAGAGAATGGAACTTTAGGAATAAAAGACAGTATTGTTTTTATTATTCTTCTAAGTTACATGAGGAATCAGTTTATACAACAACTGCAGGATTACAACTTAACTGCCTTGCACTTTGATCCTAACCAGCAATAAGCATTAAGCTAAGCAAACCATTCACGGTCCTGCGCATAACACCTTCCTTCACACATCCAGAATTTACTACTATTGAAAGGAGTCATACATTTGTGTCGCCATTATTTTCTCAGTAAAATGAAGATCTGCAGCAGATAAGGTTCAATGGCACCATGGATTCATTTTCACTGTCTGTTTCCACAGATGCTCCCGTCTTTCATCCTTGTACTTTCAAAGAGGTTAGGAAGAGAAAGGAAAGTAATACACACAAGACGTCTTTACTATCTGTGTAGAATAAGGTGCTTCTTTTGTGCTATAGTTCCTAAATTGCAAATGCCATCAAAGCACTAAATACCTCTCTACCATTGCCAGACCCACATTATGATAGGCAATTTCTACCTAGGATAAATCTACAGTCTACTTCTGTCAGCACTCCTCTTTCATAACCAGCAATTCTTTAAATTTTTTATTTTTTTGGGGGGGGGGAGAGGTCTTTTTGTTTGCTTGGGTTTTCTTTGTTTGGTTGGTTGTTTTGTTGGAGTTTTTTTTTTAATTCAATGTTCAGGCCCAGTACAGCTCAGAGAGGCATCAGATCTTGGAAACCATATGCACTAGGCAGAATATAAACCTGTTCTAGGACACACTTACTCCAGGACCCACTCACTGTGAAGGTTAAGGAGGAAACCAAGTTAATACAGCCAAGTTTTCCAATTTTAGAATAATTTTGAATTTATTATTTTTCTGAATAACAAGTGAGCAAAACTGGGACTGAGTCTCACGGAACCATCACTGTACTGGATGGACCGTATCTCTCATGCTGTAACTGTCAAATACCAATGGTAGCATGTTGACACCTATTCTGCACAAATATAAGAAACTAAAGTATAGTCAAGGTTCAGTGCATGATTCAGAAAGTTAGATCCTGACTTTTGAGTCACAGATAGTAGAAAGCAGAAATATCACAGAGTAACTTTTACTTAGCAAACCAGAACCTAAAAAAACAAAAGGGATTTTCAAGGACTGCAAGGCCAGCTCTTTGAGCTCTCTCAATTCCAGATTTTGTTAAGAACTCACCATCCCTTTCGTCACCTAAATAAGGTTAGACATCTGGCAGGTTCCATAAAGTTACCCATTGTCAGAAATAACTTAAAAGCCAGCATTCTGCAGTCCTCTGAAAATACAGCTGTTTATTCCAGTGCCTCAACAGAACCTGAACTCTTTTTTCACCTGATGACAGCTATGACCTAGAGTCCTGTTCCAAATACATGGCTGGCCTAAAAACTTCAGGGACTGGGACTAATTAAAACAATAAATATGCAAGTCTCCTACAAAACAAACAAAAAAACAAACAAACAAAACAAAAAAAATACCACCAAACATTTTCACCTTGCCACTCTCCATCTCTAAGCAACCTCAAAGGTCTTGAGCAAAGTGTCCAAACACATACCCAAGCCAAATAAAACCCCAACTTTAAAACAAAAAGTCAACTGCATAAAAGGGAGTATGCCTGGATCTGAGGTGCGACAGGGAGATGCAAATGAAGCTGAAGAAGTAAATAGTATTCAGACATTCGGCCACAGAAACTAAAAGCAGAAACGAAAAACTGAAAGGGCTGTATGTGAACAAAAAAAATACCATCAATTGGAAAAACGTCCTTCCCCAGTGCAAATCACAGCAGTACAGAAGTACCAGGCCTCACGGCCTATTCTGAAACCTATTTAGCAAAGGTTGGTTTCTTGAAAAGCCAATAAGCCATATTATGCACTCAAGACAAACATTTCCCTTTTGGCTTCAATGTGATCAGGTGTCTCCATCTCAATGGCAAATATTCCTGTAGGGCTAAAATCTCTGTAACAATATGAGCTTAAGCTGGAATAATCTTCACAGCTGTGACAAGCCTTTAAGTTCTAAGGAAAAATCAAAACAAACAAATTTGATTCTTCCAGGACCTCATCATGCTGTATCCACTTCAATGGCCATCACAAAATCAAGCAGGAACTTCTGGTCATGTATTCTGAATTCCGATGGACAAACAGGTGACCAGAGAGAACAACAGCAGCTGTGGCCAGAGACAAATGCTACTTGCTGATGTCTAATGGAAGTCCCAAATTCCCTGCTCCAGTTTAAACGGATGGTACAGAACACCTTAATCCTAAAGCTATTTACACCCCAGTGTACTTCAGGGTGCTTTTTCTCCTCAAATTGGTACCAGTCCACGCATCCTTCCTAGCCTTTCAAATCTCATCCTCTACCACTTTTGTTTACCTAAACTTCAGAAATCCCCTAGAGGCAGCACCTGATATTCTTTAAATTTCTAACCTCTGTAAAACAGAGTACTTCAACTTTTTACAGCTGGAAATAGGCCAGAGATGCCAACAAATGTGGATGCAGTCAGATGTTCCACATGCATAGAGCACAAAACATGATACTAACTTCTGTCTACCTGTTAAAATCTTTCAGATTCAATGTTTCATATACATCCAATAGCTGAAATTATCTCAGGCCATCAGTATCTTTATCTGCTGGGTAAGGGGGTGCCTCCTAATATGCTGATATGTAATTGTACTATTACAACTGATAATGTAATTGTACTATTAAGCCTTCCTTCATTACATGTCTCCTAAGAATTAGCCTTCCTCATACTGGCAGAACACTGGAAGAGGCTGCCCATGGAGGATCCTGGAATCTCCCTCTCTGGCAACACTCAAAATCCACATGGATGCATTCCTTTGAAACCTGCTCTAGGTGTCTCTGCCTTGAGCAGGGGGGGTGGACTAGATGATCTCCAAAGATCCCTTCCAACACTAACAATTCTGTGATTCTGTGATACTGGTTTTCTGCCAGCACTCTTTACCCTATCATCTTCTCTGTAATTCAAGTGGCATGTTCTCAATTACTATTTGGCCTCTCCTCCTTTAGCCATCTTCTTTGGTTTCTACCAATTCCATACACCACCCTACCCTTCCCCACCTTTCCTGCTGAAGCCACTCTCAGCCTCTTGAATGGCTTTCACTTGAACAGCTTTAGTATTTTACCATGTTCCACATAGTCCTTTTGGCAACCACAAAAATCATTGGTTGATCCCTTTTGATTTAGCAGGCAATAGTAATAATAGTCAGTTAGAATTTCACATGAGGATCAACATCATGAAAAAGCCCTATCTGCTTTATAAAAAAAATCACAGACTATCCCCTAGGAGGTTCTAAAAAAGACCTCTGAGAGGTATAAAAATTAGCAGGTACAAAAGGACCAGGCATGACCACTCATATGTTTGATCAATCATGGATTGTAAAATGCCATCTAACTACTAAGGAAATTTGTAATTAAGAGATTCTTTGTTTTAATCTTTAACTGAAATTCCAGAAGGTTTTTTCTGAAGGGTTTTATTTTTTTCAAAGTCTATGTTAAAAAACTAGCTTTTATCTCCTGGTCTCACTCCTTAAGATCAGTACTGAAAAATCCAAGTCAGCTTTTTGTTTTGTAAAGCTCTGAGGGCACTCTATGTCTCTATATACAGCAGTTACTTGCCTGAACAATCATTAGGCATTTCAGGAAATCAACCTGTGCTCTTATGGATAATTCAGAGACTGATACAGCCAAACCCCTGAGGTTAACAAAAACACCTCCATTTTTTGCCATGTCCTTCTTTAACCGAGATAGCCCCTCAAAGTGGCTGGGGTTTATCATTCTGTTCCTGTCTCAGAGGTGTGACTGCATCCAGTAAAAGGCACCAAGTGTTACATAAAAGCATCTTTTAGTTCAAATCAGTAACGGGGAAGAACAACCTTCTCTACCTTGCAGGTCAGCTTTGGTCAACTCAACTTTGTTAGCAAAAAATAAAAAAACAAAACAAAAAGAGCAAAAAATAATAACAGGTTAGTATAAAGGCAGATAAACGAGTGTCACATCACTTTAAACAAATTAAAAGAATTGGTATAACCACCACAGCCAATGTACATAATCATTACATGCAGGAATGACAACGTAAGCAACAAGGACACAAAGGAACATGGTTACTTTAACCCAACCAAGCAACAGATAACCAAACCACAGATGAGAGAGTAAATGCGTTTTATTCACACACACAAACACACACACACAAGGTCACAGAATTTACAGATAATAGAAGGAAAAAAATATCATATTCTTAACACTAATTTTTCAGCATTTACTGATAATTTAAGACAGATTTTGTCCCATTTGAGAAATACTTAGAATCCATTTAAGTAAAAAAAATCTATTTGACTTTCAGTACATTAGTCAAGAATTATATTAGTTTTGTTTTAGTTCCAGGCTCTGGATCTGAACTTAAATCTTTTGTCTCTCATAAAAGCACAGACTGCCCTGGCTTTTTTTCCAAAGTGGATTTATTGCCAGAAAACCATAAAACACTAATAACTCTGGAAGATGACAACCTCAGTTTATGCCAGGAACTGAACTCGACACTGGATACAAAGTGACAGTAAAACATTGCCCTCTCACAAGCTGTTGCCTGCCCATGGATTTCAACACATCCTTAGGAAAACTTGCATCAACAGGCAAAGAGACAGCTCAGGCTTTAGACCCAAATAATCCCATCTCATGAGAGCAATCAACAAAAATGACAGTAGTACAAACTCATTCTTAGGTGGGAATAATCTTATCTGCAGTCAAATCATAGCCCACATGGCAAAAGAGAATCATAAATCTACCAAGTCTGACTCCTTAAAGATTCAAGCACGCTTTCTGAAAAAGCAGAGCATAAGAAAAGCAAACCAAAACAAAACCACTGATGTTCTGTCATTTAGGCATGGGATTTTATTTTTTTTTTAATGGAGTCCAGTTCACAAGGAAGCCACATAGATTTTTGATGTGTTATACCTTGATTCTAAGTTTTCTCTTTCAGCATGGAAAAAACAGATGACAAAGATGGGAGTACAGGCAGCAGCTCCTGAATTCCCTGCCACTGAAGATTACAAATTTCTATCAATCATACAGCACAATGGGAACAACCAAACACCAAATCACTGACCCCATTGCTCAAACGATAGGTACTTGAGAAGTGCATACTCACCTTTATAACCTTCTGTCCTTAAAAAGTGCTAATATCACAGATGATATTGAAGACAGAGTGATACCTCTCCCTTTCTCCCATTGTCTCCTTTTACATTTGCAATCCAATAAATTAGAACTGGCATGTACAGATACCATTTCCTGTGATTCTTATGAATCTTAACATTTTTAATCTTTGCTATTGTTTTACAGCTCAGAAATGACTCAAGATGGCAATTACCTTCCCTTTTCAGCTAGTCAGATTTTTCTTCCCACTTATCAAATTTCTCTACTACTATAAAGCCATAAAATCCCCAGGGTTCTCTAAATACAATTAAAAAGAAAGTGGGGGGAGGAGAGGAAAGAGGAGGAGAATGCATTTCTTCATGCATCTTCTTTGACACATATTCTAACAAAGTAATTTCTATGTAACAAACAAGAACTTTCCATAGCTGCCCAAGTCCTCATCATCTTTGTAGCTGAGCTGAAGCAAACCTTATATTTGTTGTTCCATAAATCCAGTAGCACTGTGACAACAGAATACAAAAGCCTAAAGAACAGGAGAGCTGTCAAGCCATCATGGAGTAAATTAACTCTCCTCTCCTCTATGGACAACCTTTGATTCTACTGAGAAAGTGAAATATTGCCAGATTTGAAGTTTCACTACTTAGCAGATGAAGGGTGTCATCCTTTCTGACATTACCCTGCTGTAAGATTTTAAGCATGAGATTAGATTAGATTTTTTTTTTCTACATACTTCTTAGTATGCAAAATGAGTTTCTGATTATCCAGCCTGTATGTGTCATTCATGCTTTTCATACACCAGTGAATTCCAAAGGTTAACTATAGTATTTCATGGAAGATTACGATTTTACTGCAGGATCTGGACGAAGATTCAGTTAGGACAAAAAAAGTTCCAAAACATCTGGAACGGTGTCAGTCAGTTTAGTAATAGTCACTCTCCTTTGTAATAAGCTATTACCAGTGGAACAGCTGAGGAAAAGGGAAGAGGAGAAGCTGCTGCCACATCTCTAAAGCATATAGAAAACTGCCTTGTAGAAGAAATGCAATGTTCTTTAACCACTGCTGTTAGGTTCAGTTGGCTGGTGACAAGATGGGGTGAACGTATTTAGAACATGCAGCTGAATTACATATAGCTCTAGTGCCCACGGTAAGCAACATAAGGATGACCAAATAAAGGAAACAAAACCACAGGAGAACATATGGCAAATCAATAAAGAGGTGAAAAAACACCTCAGATGCAGGAAGTACTCAATATTTAGGTAACATCTTTGACCTCCACAAAAGGTTGGACATCTGCCAAAGTAGGTGGCAGACTTGCCTGCAAGCTTCCAGTAGAAGTGGGTGCCCACCATGAAGTCTTTTCTGAGAACTGACTTCATCTCTTCAGAATGTTCAGTACACTGACCAGACTGGTCAGGACACAAGGACCATTTCTTAACTACTTCCCTACCTTTTGTGCCTTTTCTTTCAGGCCCTCTCACCAAACCATTTTTTGGGTGGTGGTAGGGGGTAGGCTCTACCCTTGTTATCTTTAGGCATGAGAGCTGGAAATACTCTGTGAAACATAAATAAATGTTTTGGTATAACGTCATTACCATGAAACCTCATGGTTCTCATAGTTGCTTGTAGCACATCAACCTAGAACAAATTTCACACACCAGGCAGCCAGAAGATTTCTGGCTTTGCCAAATACCTTCAAGGAAAATAAAAGCTGCCACTTCAGATCTGAGCAGACCTTCAAGTCAACAAAGAACTGTTTGTTGTTTCCAAAAACTCAGAAATGCAGCAACAAAAATACATAAGACCACTACACACAAAAAAGAAGGGGTGTGTGGTGTGGAGCTTTAACTCCATGGGCTCAATT
Organism: Coracopsis vasa; assembly: GCA_026283785.1. NCBI lineage: Eukaryota > Metazoa > Chordata > Aves > Psittaciformes > Psittacidae > Coracopsis > Coracopsis vasa. The sequence goes on along the minus strand of JANHGB010029068.1, from coordinate 28,557 downwards.
GACATTTCAGACATTCCTGGGTTCTCTTCTTCCAGATAATAAGCCACAAAAGTCTTTGCCAAATGCAACAGTCCTACAGGACACATCAAAACAGAAAACAGTCAGTGTGGCAGCTATCATCCTGTTCAGCACACTGGTTAGTGTAATGATATGTCCTCTGAAGGAGAAGAGCTAGTAGAGAACATGCAGGCTATACAGATAACAGGTTAAGCTAATTTTAAACAGAAGAATTGCCAGAATTCTCTAATATTAAAGAAGAAGTTTGAGTGCGCCGAGGATAATCAAAAAAGACATTTTCAGAAAAATGAAAATGCATTTTTTCTCTCCTTGAACTTTGTGAGCAACATAGAAAAGGTGTAATTTTGGCATTTTGGCTGTGCTACAAATGGGCAAAGCCACAGGTTCCACTACACTATGCTCAGTTCCACAATGAACAATGTGGTTAACAGACCTGATTAAATACATCAGAAAGACAGAAAAAAAAGAGCAGCCTCTCACCCAACCAGAACACTGGGAGACAAGGAATATAATATAAGGATATAATTGGACTGCCAATTAGGTGTTTCATGAATACTCAAAGACAGCTCTAAGATAATATTTTCAATCCTAAGAAGGGACAGTCTAGACAAATTGCAAGGTTTCAGCATGATTAACCTGTAATCTTGACATAGTAGGAAAATACGATCAAGGAGTAATTTCACCTTGTGAAGTCCTGTCTGGAAGAATCAGTTTAGGACATACATCTTCTTAGCAAACATGCATGCCAGACAACTTTACTGAGAAAACTATCATCCTCTAGTGACTGGTAGCCAACACAGAAGACGGGTATTCAGTAGAGCTAGACATAATGGTGATTTTCACTTTACTTCACAAGGCCTGCAAAGCCTTAGGTTTTTTGATGGTAAGTATCCCAAGTGCTTTGGGAATTGATGCCATATGCATGATACTGAGTAAGTGCTGCTGGTGTCAATATCCTTTTAATCAATGGGAACTTAGCAAGAACAGTATTTAAAGAATCTTCAAGATATGAGTACTATTGACATGGTCCAAAAAGTCACTCATCCTATTTGTTTTTAAACTGGCTGGAAAAGTAAAACTACAGATGAGAAAGGTTTTCCACACAGTAGAGAGAATGCTCCCAGTGCTTTCACTGGAGGCCCATCTTCTCAAAAAGCAGCTTCTGTTTTGTTACAGTCTTCACCCTTCAGTTCCTTCTACCTTCCATTTCTCCTGCCTCTTACTTGGTCTTCAAAATACTCACTTCCGAGGATCCCCAAAAGGGGTGCTCTGAAGCACAAGTGAACTGTAGGCTCAGAACTTCTTTCAAAGTATTTTAAGGGTAATGTAACCTTAACAAACCACTCTGAGAAAGGTATTAGTAAGTAGTAGCCTATCCCAGTACTATTCTCTCCGCTACTGGAGGTACCACTTCATATAGATTAGTATGCAGGAGAACTCTTGCCACTCTTAAGGCATTCACAGAAGCTCACCATCATTTGGCTGCATTTGGGAGCACTTGGAAAACATAAGCGTACTGAAGGATATCATAGTGAAAGCGAACTAGTGAAATGGACAGTAAGGTGACAAGTAGATGCACAGGGAGCAGCAGTGAAGTGGGGGTTCTTGAGAAGAACTTCTCTGAAATCAAGTATACCTTCACATCCACGCTCAATCTGTCCACTGCGATGCAGAGCGTCATTGATTAGATCAGGCAGACGCCCATTCAAGTCCACAGAAGCTAGACAGCCCTGAAATCCATCACGTGATGCTACTAGCTTCGGGAGGTTGCTATACATGCCTTGAGCTAGGCCAGCAATGTAGAGATCACCTAGAGGAAAAGGGGTAAACATACAAGGAGGATGTTACATACCTTTTAGAGTAGATTTTCCCCACACCCAACATGAATATAGTAAGCTGAACAGATGCTCAGAAAAAGTTAAAAGCAGAGCAATATATTGCTCAAAAAGTCATTTCTGACTCCTTTCCTACTACAAAAAAACCCACAACAACAAAATATAAAAGCAATAAAACCCCACAAAAAAACAAAAAAAAACACAAACAAATGAAACAGATCCTGAAAAAAGAATCCTAACTAGGAAAAATTGTAGCATGACAAGTTCTGATAAAGCAAGATATGACAAACTATTCTGCTACATGAAGTTGCAGAGAATAGAAAAATGAATGTGAAATCCAAAATTGGCAAATTCCAGATTTACTGTTCTGTAACGCACAGTTCCTGCAAGCTTTCTCTTGTTTACTAGTTGAACCCCACAAGAATAAAGGGGAAGGCTGTCAGTCATGTATAATTTACCTTTAAGATCCAGATTTTTGGCACCATTGATAACCTGAGTGACCATCTTGGTGTCCACCTTTAGGCTGTGTGTGTTACTGTTATCTCTGGTGATGACAACGTTGTGCCATTGGTTGTCATTAAGAGGACGATCACTATTGCCTTTGATAACATTAGGTCCATTTCCAAGGTCAAATACATAGTGTATATACCTGTAAACATACCAAGAACTAGTTAAAATTGTGTAAGAACTCCAGTGCTCCTGGAGTACCCTTATTCTAGCCAGAGTTGATAAATCAACTTGTACAAGTCATGAAAGTAATTATCTCTGGGTTAGAAAGTTCTAGTAAGCCAAAATATTAGCCATTGATTTGAAAAGATAATAGTTGTTTCCCTGCCACCAAGAAAGTATAAAGAGTAGTATTTTCAGATTACAACATTTGGATGAAATTAGAACCTAACCATAAAGGATTTCTCTTTTTTTTTCCGAAGCTCTCATTCACAAAAACCTTGTCTGTGCATATAATGATTTTTTAAAACTAGAAATACAGATGAATGTATTGGAGAGCAACACTGGATATGCTTCTTTGGGGCATATATTCCCCAGATTCATTCTGAGTTTTGAATAACTCCCTTAAGAAGATAACTGGGAAACTCACTCAATATATTGTAGTAAAATTCACATGAGATCCTAGGCTTATTCAGACAGCTGAAAAACAATTAACAAAGCTTTGGCAAGAAATAAAGACCCTAACAAAGACTGAAGTCATGGGAGTGTTAGCCTGAATTATTTACAGTTCTAACACAGAAATCACCTTGACAATAGAAGAGATATAGTCTACTTGGGAAAAAAGACAACAAAATTCAACTCACAGTAGAGCACCAGGAGCTAGTGATTCCTGCTTTTTTATTACTCAATGTCCCACTTCCCGAAATATGTGCAAAGTTAAAAATGAAACATATTAAACTATATTTCACTTACGGTAAAATAAACAGGACTAGTAAACTGTCTTTGTGGAGACCATGCCTCCTCTGACTAGATGAATACAAAAGATCAAAAATTGTTCAGCTAACAAAGGATTTATTTTTTTTAAATAAGCTATTAGCCTTGTGGAAAGAGTATAGCAGCTCAAAAGGTGGCTGAGTTTGCTTTTCCTCAAGCATCACCAGCAGAAAAACAAATTCAGTGGCCCACATGCTCTTTTTTTTACTCTAGTAGAAATGGTAAAAATACAAGTCTCTTACAGGAAGGGGAAAAAAAAAAAAGTGGGAAGAGAGAGCCCTCAGCACATTTCCTCCTTCTCTGTGCTATTCTCCAAGATTAACAGGACAAAACATTAGCTTAATTAGACCAAAATGACTTAAAGCATTAATGTTTCATACTGTAAAAGTGTCTTTTCCTCAGTGACGGGGGAAGTCATTGATAAAATTAGGAGCGTTAAGCTTCAGTGTTTATTTCTAAGTACTCTGTCATACTCAATGTTCTCTCAGTTTGCTGAGGTGTATGAGATGAATTTATCTTTGTGCAAACATTTTAAGCTTACCAATAAGTGAGTTTATCTATAAATAAGCTGGTAGAATATAGCAGTCACTTACCCCTTGACTAGTTCAACTGCAATAAAGTCATTGCCATCACCACTGTTAAAGAGGATGAAACCATCAGCTGATGTTGTCTTAAACTGAAAGAAGAGGTGCATGGATGTATAAGCCTGCAAGGTGGCCAAGCTCAGGTAGCTGCTCTTAGTCTTGAACGTCACAGGGTCAGCTATGATGTTGCGGAGACCAAAGCGTGCCTTCAGCTCGCAATAGTCAATGTCACCATTCTTGCACAGGTCAATGTAGAGCATCCCATTGAACATGAGGCTCTGGAGGTGGCCGATGAAGCTCGAGGGGATAACAGAGATGTACCGTTTCTCTGTCATGATCCCTGTTTCGATGTTGTGGAACTCCAAGCGAGTGTGATCACCAACCATCGTGCCTGAAGGACAGAACAAGGGGGAACATGCAGAAAGCCCAGGGATCAGTAACAGGTTATATGAAGCCTTTCACCCTTCAGTTTCCAGCCTAATAGCAGTACTAACTTAATCCTGTCTGATCACAGTTCAGCAGCTTGCATAAGAATGCGTAGACTCTCAGTGAAGAGGCTTGAGTCTAGCAGTTGCCAAAACGGGACAGAAGAGAGAAGACAAGACTAAAAGGCCTTGGGCAGCAAGCTCTGTATTTTTCCTCTGTGTTTCACAGGCTTTCTTGTTTCTGAAGATGACTAGGTCTCCCCCTTAAAGCCTACAGTGACCTAATTTGATCCAACAGTCCATCTGCCAAACAGCTCAGACACTTCTGAAACATCTCTTCGAAGTGCGCTTCCTGAAAACTCTCAATAAACATAGATTAATATAAAAAGAGCAGAGTGAAAAGTGAGAACATTTATAAACCTGCTAATATTTATTCCATTGTTCTCTCCTGGTGCCTGATGTTATTTCTCTTAAGAGCACGGCAGGAAGGAAACACACAAGAATGCAACAGGCAAAAAAGCCCTCCAAATACTCAAATCATCAACCTACCACCTGGGCTATTTGTTACACTGTGATGGATTTTAACTCCTCAATTAAAATATTCAAGCTATTCAGTATACCAATATGTCAGACTACTCTTGAAGCATATTTAAAATGTTTTTGGCTTGCTAGGCATTAGTCCAGACACAAACCCACACAGACAGATGAAATACAACTGAAGACTAGTACAGAGACAAGCTGGCCAACATCAGAATGAAAACCATTACAAACAACCTTGGTTTAATCATCTATAGCTCTTCATTAAAATAGCTTTAAGTACGTGGTCACGCAAGCAAGAGTCCTTTCTACACAGGCCTTATGCCATTCAGCATCAACAGGAATAATATCAAATTAAGGAGCATTTGTTTTCTCATCATTCAATGTACAAGCATTATTCAAACTCTGTCACAAATCTGCTGCTATTTCTCTACTTCATGAAATTTTCTGCAGTGTTGTATTGAGTTTATGTGGTGAGGTGTTGGCTGCAAGGTGGCTGCGGGGCTGCCCCATGATGGACACAGCCGGTTCCAGCCAGCTCCAACCAATCCACCTCAGGGCAGGGCGAAGCCCCTCAGCCAAGATGGCGGCACCTCTGGGAAAGCATGTTTGTTAAAGAGAGGACAGAAAACACTGCCTGTGAATGAGGAACGATGGGGAAAATAAATAAAAATAAAAATAAACACACACCACAACAAAACAAACAACTGAAAAACCTGCAAACACCAAGGTCAAAAAAGGATGAGGGAGAGGAGGTGCTCCAGGCATCAGAGTGGAAAGTCTCCAGCAGCCCATGGAGAAGACCACAGTGGAACAGACACTCACACTGCAGCCCAGGGAGGGCCACCATGCAGGGGGTATTTCCCATGAGGAACTGCGGTCCATGGAGAGCCCACACTGAAGCATGTTTTCCTGACAGCCTTTGGAGAGGACCCATACTGGGGCATTTCACAGACTGCTGCCAATGGGAAGGACCCACAATGGAGCAGGTGAAGAGTGTAAGGAGGAAGGAGCAGCAGAGAGGAACTGTTACAGACTGACCACAGCCACCATTCCCCTGCACCACTGGGTAGGGGGGAGGAATAAGAGTCAGGAATGAAGGAGAAAACCTGAGAAAAAGAGGAAGTAGGGAAAGGTGTTTTACTTTTTCTCCTTGTTTCTCAGCATCCAAATCTATTTTTAATTGGTAATAAATTAACTTTCCCCAAGTCAAGCCTGCTTTTTCCACAACAGTAATTGGTAAGGGATTTCGCTATCTTTATCTTGAACAATCAGCCTTCTCATTCTATTTTCTCCCCTGTCCTCTTGAGGAGAGGGAGTGAGAGAGCAGCTGGGTGGGTGTCTGGCAACCAGCCACAGTGAACCCACAAGTTCAGCAGCACAGTGTGCAAATTATCCTCAAATATTCCCTTCTTCTTCTACCACTCCTGCAAGATTAAGGAATATTGCTCTTAATTTTATATACACAAAGCTGAGGAACGGAAAGATCAACATATAAATAGTTTTGGATCTCAAAAAAGAAACATTTGGCATCCAATTTAGTGGAATATTTACCAGTTTCAGAGCACTCACTGATTTTGAGGCTCAGCACTTCTAGAAATAAGACCCACAATCCCAAAAGAGTACCTCCCAAGTGGATAAGGACAATTAGTGATCAACTGTGAAAGAACTGACTTTGAGTGACTTATTTAAGATAGAGAAGTCAATTGCATTGAACTGTATTCACATGCAGAGGTCCCGTTCCTCTTTTTTACCATGCTATGTCTTTTGAAAGGGGATCTTAAAACCACATTATTCCTAACTCACCTCTCATGATCATGTACAAAGCTCAATTTTTCAGTTTATGCACTGTCCAAATGTGATCAAATTTTTGTGAAGACAACAAAACTGAGCACAGATATTAGGAAAAAAAAATGCTTTCAACTAGCTATCCTAAACGCACAAATATTACACACAGCGATTAATTTTTTCACTTATTCCCAATTTTAGCAGTGCATAATTGTCTTTCAGTTTAGATCCAAAGACCATTGCCATGGAAAGCTTCAACCCAAGCAGATACAGTTGGACAAACTTAGAAGCAGCTGAAAAGAGTCATATATTTCTGACTACTCAGAAATTCAAGTGCCAGTACCAATGCAAGTGTTTTTCAATGCTAAAACAGTTATTTACCAGAAATAATAATATTTTAGTTTGAAAAATGCCAGATCACAGTAACAGAAACTGTACATGGGCAAGTTTGTTTAGACAAACCATCTCACTTCCACTGCTGTGATTGTTAGGGGCTATTTCAGATTTAGTGTTATAAAATGACATTTTCCGACTTTTCCAAACCATGTTGTATTTCCTTACATTAAAATTAAACAAAAACCAAAACAAAATAAAACTTAAAAAAAAAATTCCTTCTTCTTCACTTCAAAAGATTGGAAAAATAAAATTTAGAGATTTGGAGGACTAAAACTAAGAAAACTCTTCTCATCTCTTCTACTTTTAGATAAATTCAAAGAGGTTGTTGCCAGACTTGGAGAGAAAAGCCATGCTTGTGAAATCTGGAGTACACTGTAACAGTGAACTCAAATGTAGGGGGCAGCAGAAATGGAGCGCAGAAGGTTGGAAGAGGTGAACCCAGAATTTTAGAAAAGGTGAAAAATGACAAATCTGGGAGCAGCCTATGTAAAATAAGACGGTGATAGCAGTGGTAGTGCAGAAATTTAGGACTAGTTCAGCGAAAAGCTGAAAAGGACATGACACTACAGGACCAGAATCAGTATGGATATATATTTTCCTAAGAAGTCATGGAGAGAAATCAAGTATTTTTTTGACCTCATTAGCTGTCAGCTCCACCTGCAGAATTCACCTCTAATTTCTCCACTATGTTGTCTATGAAGTATTATAATTACTACAGTAACCAGCAGCTCTTTAGTTCATGTGGTAGCAGACACAAAAATTCCAGCCTCCACAGCAGTATTTAGGTGCTAGCAAGATGTTGTGGGGAGGAACGTGACTGCTATATTTGTGTGTCATTTATCACTGGTGTTCTGAGTTCTGTTCTGAGGCAGTGGGAATGTGGCAGGAGGGTTTTGTGATTCAGCAGCAAAATGCTGTCCAGGGGAATTGGATTCTGTCTTTTTCTTAGATGTCCTGCAGGAAGCCAAGCCAGTCACTTCATTAAAAATTTTTCATAGGTGGTCATTAATTGTCTAAACCTAATTCTCCAAGAAGCAGGGTTGATATAATTTACAGGATCCAATTTACAGACACTCTGAATATTTGTGCATGCAAATGACTGAAAAACCATGCCAAACTGGCACAAAATCCATCCAGCTTTAATCTAGTGCCTTGTTTCTAAACCTGTAAAATATGAAAAAGATGCCTGTTCACTTCATATAACACAGACATGGGAATAAATCCAGTTACAGCTTCTTAGTTCTGTATAAACATACTGACAAGTAGCATGCAACACACAAACAAATAAATTGAAAAAAAAAAAAAAAGAAAAAAAAAGAAAAAAACCCCAAACAAACAAAAAAACCCCACCAAAACAACAATGACAAAAAAAAAAAACCTAACAGCTTTATAATTCAAGCAAAATGTAGCTGCCATGCATTGCTCTAAACAAGAAATAAGAAAGAAGGCAGTCAAACAGGCTGTTTATTTTTACTGGGGGCCTAATTTAGACTTCTGATCTATGCCTAAGACAGCAAGAATCCTGTGGAAAAATCTATGTGACCACATCACTGAAGACTATATCATCTACCCAAGGAAGTGGGATACAGATTGCACAGAAAGTCTTAACTCTGGCTTTTCTGACTTTTGACTTTGCCATGATGACATTCTCGTAACAGATATTTTTAGCTGTAATGCATCTTTAATTATGTAATTCATATACATGTACATATGCACATCCTATTTTAGTATAGGATTGTATCATTATTATTTATAAACTCAGTTTCATGAAAAAGAGAACTCAAAAACAGATGGCTTCAAAGGGGATAGAGTGCCACCTCATGGTGCTTGCTAAAAAAGCACATCCAAAAGAATTGCTCTTAAATGCAGAAGTAATAAGCATGAAGCATTTACCTGCATTTTTCACTAATTCATAAAGTTCCCTCTTAAATAAAATTTACATAATAGGATATAGTATTCAGGCACTCCCTATGGCAGCTCTTCCTTTTAGTTGTCTTCTGAGAAGCTACTCAGAAGAGAGAATGTCAGCATTCGGGTCACAACTAAACAAACATACCCATATCAGCGTGGCATTCAGGGTTACTCTTTGTGATTCTATCACTAGCCTTCAGACTGATTGTGTTTTCCTTAAAAACTCAGTTCCTACAGTTATATACAACTATGAGAACTACAGACTTTCAGAAAAAGAAAAATAACTTCCTGGCTCTTGCAGCTGTGGGGAAATAGACCGGAAAAAGTATCACCTCTAAAATTTTGAGATTAAAAGGAGGCCACTCTGAAGTACCTTGATCATTTCAATGCAAATCTCATAACCTGGGAGAAACCAGCTTTCCTGAGTGATCGATCTTTTCTTCACTCCTTTGACAACATTTCTCTATAAAAGGAAGCAGGAGCTCAAAAATCTGCTCAAAAAAACCCCAAACAAAACAAAAAACAAAACCAAAAAACTAAGGACTGCTGCACTCAGTAGGGGCCTCCCTAACTCCTAATACAAAGTTGGGAATAAACTGCTCTATTTGATACCATTTTTCTTCTCTATGGCTCTGAGTCATGAACTTGGGAAGAAAACAAACAAACATCTACCAAATGCAGGTTCACCATCAAGGAAGACTTGGTCCACAGGAATGGCTTAGAGAGCCTTGTTTCTGATTCCACAGCAGTAAAAGCATCACATTTGCAGGTCAGGAGTAAGGTATACTCACAGCGTACACCAAAAGAAGTCTGGCACAAGAGAGAGTACTGCTTAGCTCCTCTGCATTCTTGGGAATGTGCAAGCTCCTCTCTCCCCTAATCCCGTATTTCATATTGCTGTCACAGAGATTTTGGGTGCTGGCAAAGAACAACTAGCCTCTGAGAACCAAACATTAGTTTTTAACATAGTATTACTAACCATACAAGAAGTAGAGGAAGAGAGGGAGGGGGAAGGAGAAATACACACAAGAACAGAGAGAATGGGTCTAACAGCAGAAAAGAGACTGGGAACAGAGATACAAAAGTAACAACCAAAAAACACATCACACTTACCCTCAGCGACATCATCATCCACCATCAGCTTGAGGCTCTTTCCTCGTCGAACTACCCGGACAGTGTGCCACTCGTTGTCATTGAGTTTCTGCCCAGCATAAAGAGTTTCAGGTCCCTTGCCTGGTGATGGTGATAGGCACAACAGTTAAAGCCAGACTCTCAATTAGTTTAGTATTTACTCAACGGAGAAATGTCACCAAAATCAACCTGGTGTCCTATAGCGTAATAGATTATGTAGGTGTACCTGTAACCAACCCTCACACACCTACACCTTCCCAGCCCAGAGAGAGTCAGGGTCACAAATCCTTCCACTCTGTGAAGTGCTTTCCTCCACAGACTCCAGAGGTCACGCGCATTTAAAACAAGCGTAGAAATCTCTCTTTTGCTATGGTACTTATTTCCAAACACCCACTGTACAGGGCACTGCAGTACTAGAAAAAACAAGCTGGTGACTGAAATGTCTCTAGAGTGGAGGCATTACAGAAGAATTTTGCTCTCCTATGACTCCAGATTTACAACAGCCCCAGGGTGCTTGGGCTGTTTTCAAAGTTAATCATATTGCTGCCTCAACACTGAGGTATCAAACACCAGATTGGTTTCAGTCTTTCAGTCTCAAAAAAATAAACCAAACCAAACCAAAAAAATACCCCACCCAAAACCAAAACAACAAAACAAACACCACTCCCTCCCAGAAATCCTCAAACCCTACTCCCCCAAAAAAACAGTAATTAAAAAAAAAAAATAATAATAATTTAAACCACAGAAAAATTAACCAATCACCAACCTAGCTGATTGCTCTAAGGTTCTTTAGCAAAGCAGACTGGCTTACTTTACCCACTGACTTACATGCCAAAAGGGAAAGAGGAGCCCTTCTCCAAAAGGTAAAAACACAGTTGCCCTTGCAAACAATGCTCCTGGAAAAACAGAATAGCACTACCCGTATTTGTCCAGTATTGCTGCTTACCCATCACAGCTGACAGGCAATTACTTAAAGCATTAATTGTTCAGATTACAGGACTGGACCACCTCACTCATGTCAAATGGTAAGTGAAATTGAATGATGGTCTATGCTCATTTCAGTACAGTACTAGAGTGTTCTTTGACACAGATGTATCAGAGGAATGCAGAATGAGGACAGTAGAACTTGCTGCACATTGGGTCTGGGCCCATTGCCCAAACTGGCAGAAAGGGAACCCAAGAAAGAAAAAGCAAGACACATTGTAGACAGGACAGGGACAAGGGGGGCACTGCTACAGCTCTGTATACTGCACTGAGGTTAAACTAATATCAGTTTAACTAATATCAGACATGCCCATTATTTCTCTGGTTTTGTTTCCACATAAGCAAATTAATGTTATTATTCAGATAGCCCAAGAACAGCATTTATTTTGACTGGGTTTTACCAGTTACGTAACACAGAATAAAATGTACGTGTCTTCAAATGAAACTCTGCACAAGGGGATGCACCCACCCCAAAGCGTGTCATGGTGTGGGCTAGCAAGAGTAGCATATTCCATAGTAAGACAGAAGTGAAGGACAGGGTAGGAAAAATGTCCAGGGACTTTACATAGCCCACAGTATACACACTGCCTAATTAGCAACATCACATTAACCGCTTCTTACTGAGCGTGAGACATGGGCAAAGAAGGTGGTGTCTCACTCAGCTAGGATACAACGGGTGTAGTAGGGGAATCCTATGGAAGGAGACCACAGCAAAATTAATTCTTTTATTCTCCTTGGAGGACCATGTAGTTCATACTAATAAAAACCAAGTTTAATACCCCTTCAAACAAAGCCCATTGCTAACCAATTTTACCACAGAGCAAGAAGAAGAAAAATGTTTTTCTACAATGACCTGAAAAATGAAAGTTGTTCTTGGATTAAAAGAATAGGGAGTAATATACTGCAATTACTGAGAATATCTCCTTAACAGGAGAAACCCATAATCTTTGCAGTTTCTCACCCATGTTCTGAAGTCACACTGTACCATGAACATAAATCCAGATGTACAAGGTAGCCAGATCATGGCCAAAAAGCTTAAGTTCTTTGGAGCCAGACAAGCAAAACTCTATTAAATAGAGTCCAGGGAAGTTATGCTAAATTTACATCAGTGAATGCATCCCAGCACATTACAAAATTATGTCTCTGGATGGCCAGCAAAATTATTGCCTACATTAAAATATACTGCATCAGCTACTACAGTTCCACACAGCCACTTCCCAGGTAGGAAGATAAAGGAGTTCATATGGACCAGTGTGTTTTCTATAATGTCAGCAGTTTCTGGCTTTTTAGTTCCCACTTTTTAACCCTAGCCTGACAAAATAGGGGTTAGCCAAATTGAGGTGGCTTGGCTTGTCATTGCTATCTTGACGCCCACTGTAAAATTTTTAAAACAAAACTGTGACACCAACAGAAGTTATACAACTAGATCCTCAGAAAATGTAACTTAACCAGTTCACAAATAAACGAGTAGAAAATTTCAGCTTTCCAACTTCTTTTTTCCAAATGAATACGTTGTCTACAAATAAGATTCCTATTTAAAAGTAACTGGTCAATAGTTTGGGCTAATAAACTTGAAAAACAAGCACTGCAGATGCAAACTATATCATGTTATTTAAGTCCATTCTTGATCAGCCAATTTAATATTTGATCAGAAAAAAAAAAAAAAAAAGAGGTTTTAATACTTTTGTTCTCTCTCAAATCTCTGTTTTATAGCCAATAATGGGCACTGGCTTCTTTTGGTATGGTTACCCAAGTAACACTACATACAAAATTCAATACATGAGCACGCTCAAGAGCATGTGGGTTTTTCAAACCAAAGATATTTGAATGAAAAAAAAAAAAAAAGTGTTAACTAAACATTATTTTACTCTATCTAACTGTTTCCAAATGCTTTCAAGATATTTACACAGCAGGTGGGTTGATCTGAAAAGCAGCAAAATTGTGCCCCCATTTTCCAGCTGACAGTGTGCAAATGAATTGCTGCTCCCTATGTAAGCTCCGACTGAATTCTGAGTGGTTCCAGGAACTCCTACATCTGGATGACAAACTTCAGTTCATTGAGCATGATTACCATATGTGCTGGTGCTATGTAGACATTCATGTTTGATCAGATTTTTAAAATATGTGTTGAAGATTCCTAATCCAACAGTTGTAGAGGCTAAGGAAAACAGAAAGAAAGTGGACAACATGTAGCAGAAGGATAATGCTTTCCCTAAGTACTGTCTCCTACCCACCCAGTAAGGTATTTCTGTGGTCTTACAGCTAAACACTCAGAACCAAGTGTTTAAACTAAGGCTGGTGGGGTTTTGTAGTTTTGTGAGTTTGGGTTTGTTTATGTGGTTTTTGGGGTTTTTTTTCCTCTCCTTTCAACCTATCAGCACCTACATCATTCTTCAACTAGAATAATGCAGATGTAGGGGGAATCAAAGGCAAAGATTCACTGGACAGAGAAAAAAAGTTGAAAGACTTATATCTTCCCTTTGTGCGACAGTCTTTTATGATAAAAGACTCCTGCAGCAATGCTATGAGCTGGATGCCTAGAAGTGCTTTCTATTTGTAATACTTTCGATGAGACGGCAGTTGGGCTTTAGGTGATTTCTGCAATTTATTTATTTTTTATGCGTGACAAAAGACAGCCTAACAGGAAAAAAAAAAAAAAGAAAGTTTCTAGTGTAGAAATAACTTAATAGTAAAGCTGCCAGAGCATCACCTCTGTTGGTGTCTCTAGCCTTCTTGGTCATTTCACTCCCCTTCTTAATGCCCTCTAAGGAACTGTATATATCATATAGAATTGATCACTACCTCTCATTTTCAAACTCAAATAAGGCAGACTAGTGCATGTTCCTTTGGTGCTTTGCAGTGGCAAACACTACTTAACCAGAAGCAAAAATATCTCTCAGGCATTCCCATATTCTGGACATAGTCCAACTGAAGTCCAGGCTTCTTGAAGAAATATTACTTAATTCAGCTGCAGTGACTCTTACTCATGTCCCCATGAGTCCTTTGACATCTACTCAAAACTTGTATCTTGTTCAGATACCAATTAGTATATGCTTTCAAATATAGAAGAACTACATCCAATCTGCCCAGGATGTCCCAGTCATCACCTCTATATCAAAGGTATACTGCTGCTAATTAACAGCTTGGCCCAAATAGACTATATAAAAATGCCAAGACTAGACATGCCAAAGTATAAAGAATCAAAAAGCAGCTCATGCCTTCTAAAAATGCCAAGCTGCTTTCCATCTGGCCCTCAAGAATTCACTCATTTAGAACAAACAACTGGTCAGAGGGATGCAGTTAAAACAACAGCTCTGAAAACACCAGCTGTTACCCTCCCTCAGCAGTTAACAGCATGCAGTATTTCCTTCCTATGAAATGCAAAGGAGAAAGAGGGTTAATCCCCTCAGCAGTTCCTCACAGGTGGATCAAAACCTGTGCTTTTACCCTTCATACAGGCTGTCATTATCTGATCCATTTATACAATTAAAATGACCTTCATAAAACCAGACTATCTTCATTACTGCATATCTTATCCAACATTACAGAACAGGTCAAACATTCAAGTCTACAAAACAGCAGAAGAAACAACCAGAAAGGACATTGCCAGATTGATGAGAATGGAAAAAGCTCTTCTCTCATTGCAATTACAATGGTAAATAATTCTACAGTGATATACTAATGCTTTTTAGAGAAGATCCTGAGTAACAATAAAAAGGTTTTATCAGCTTCTTTTCTTTTCAATTAAAATGCTCAGCTACCATCTCAGCTTTCTTCAGTAGCAAGACGCATTTTTGTGTCTGTCTCAAACAGGGCAACATCCCTCAGGAATGCCATTAGCATCCCAAGGCAGAGACAGGCTGGGAAGGAAAAGGTTCTTTACCCCTTTTTATGGTAGGGTGGAAGGAGGACTTAGTTATTTTTACTTATACCTTTACATAATGACCAGAGAAGTTACGATGCACTATGAAAAAAAGTGTGCACACAGATTTGTGAAACATAAGAATGAATGATGAGACAAGGTGGACAGATTCTCTCAAAGCTTACAAGAAACTGATCTACCCCATTTAGAAATTATTCAGTGATTCTTTAAAGAATATTCAGATGTGACTAGTGCAGCTGCAGAGTGGGATTCTTCATTGTAGCCCTAACAATACGGCACAGAGCGGGGAGGCTACAAAGCCAAAGGACAGAACTGGAAAAATTTCATGAGAATAATTAAGGTTAGGTAGTTAATGTAACATCACTCAAAGACACTACATCAAAATGTTTTGCTCTACATCTACTTTCATTCAATACCAAAATGCCCTTCCTATTTCTCATCCCCAGTGATATTAATACTGCTTTGGAAAATAATCATCTTATATATACAAACTAGATATGTAGTAACCTACATGAAATAATTATCCATAGTTATGTCATATGGCAGACATTTTATGTAGCTGTTATCATATTAAATACGTTATCTATACTTATATTGTCCTTTCAAAAGATAGGCAGTATATATTCTAGGTCCAAAGATACTTAGTCACAATTTCTACAGGAAGGTTTGAACAAGGGGGGTGGAGTTGCGTGTAAGGACAAAACCCTGCCAATTATTCACACACTTTTATGGCTTCCTGATATGTAGCAAATTCCTACAAAGGCCAGAGTGATTATCAAAGCACATGGATGGCTCTAAAGCAGAGCTGGCAACTGATCTGAAAGCCTTCAATACCTTTTGGTCTTGCTTAAATGTAAGTCAGTAGTGTAAATGTTTATTTTTTTTCCAGGCAGCACTAACATGGACAAAGCGTTTTAGGAAGGTCTTTTTCTTGACCAGGAGCCACTGTCTAACTCCAGGAGCATTGTTAATTGCTAGGAAGCAACTGGCAACCCCAGATTCTAAGTACATTGCAGACATTTACATAGATATCGCAGTCAAATCAACACATTCACATACATACACACTTGTTTTGCTCATATACAGGTTTTAGAATCCCCCTTTTCAGGGAACACTGGTTGCCAACGAGGAATAAGTTGCTTATTCCTATAGTCAATACCTTCACTCGCCACCTTACCTGCACCAACCTTTCCATTTCCTCAAGGAACAGGATCACCTCCATGTACTACCCCATATTAAACAAAACATAGTATACTCTTAAACAAATGTTTTTAGCAGGGCTTACAGAAAAGTTATGTTTGCACCTTTGCAGAGTGGCTTCATTGGGAAATCAATAACATCGAGCATGATTTACACCAGCTTACCTAGAAGCAAATTTAATTATTTATATTCATCCAGCAAAAAAAGCACATACATAAAATGATTTAAATGCCCACAGAATCAATTAGTCTCACACGTGCAAAGAAGAATCCCCTCCAACAGCCAAACTACTGAAGTGCATAGAATTAACTCAGCAAATAAGCGACAAGTAGTAAGACCACCATACTAGTTCTTTCAGAAACATACCCCAGTTGGATACAATCTATTTTAAAATGCCTTTACACGCACACACACACAAAAAAATCCCTTACCAAAAAATAAATTTTTTCCTGCTTTTGCTATGAATGCATTTTTGCTTTTTGCTATAAATTCATGTAGCCCCATATTGAATGACTGTTGCTTTCATTTACAGACATCCTGGCGAATGGCTCTAAGAAGATTAAAGATGGATTCAGGCAGCATTCAACATGATTGCAGCTTTCCGTAAGGCTCTTAAAACAAAACTTACTTAGTGAAGAAATAATGTTGTGTGTCCTTCACTTGATGTGAATATAATGTGTGATTAAGAACAAAAAAGGAGACAGATTGCATATATGGTACAGGTATATGCTTCAGTTCTTTCAAAGAAAATTTTATTCTGACTTTGAAATCATTCAAAATGCTTCAACTTCAAGCTAAATGAAGAAGTTCTCAGTGATTAAAAATAAAATTAAGTTTTTTATTATCTATTCAAGATATTGTTCATTTTTTATGGTAATAGATGGTTTCTCATTTTTATTGAGGGAGCTATTTCTACTTTTAAGGAAAGGGATTTTATTTCATATTCACAACCAGCAGGGAAATAAAAAAGGACATGGAAGTATGAAAAAAATAAGCAAGGATATATGCTTTTAAAATGAAGAATCACAACAGTTTAATTAAATTAACTTCAAAGTGATTCCAGTAAGACTGGCTCTATCTTTGGGTTTTGATAGGGCTCTCATATGAAACACTTCACATTGGCCAGAACACCATACCCTTCTGTTCCTAATGGATCAGGGAAACAAAATTTTCAGCATAGGTATAAAGAACTCAGGAGCTGCTATATTGTGACTTACCTACAATTCGCCTAAGGATATAGTTATACACATTGGATTTTCAGAGAGGAAAGCTCAAGAGAGTCACTTAAGTGTAAACCAGGCAGCATGGCAATCACAGCAGCTTCTATTACAGGGACTACAGAGAGCAGCCACTAGAGGGAAACAACCACATTCACTAAAGCTGCTGGTTAGACGGTTTTACCCAAGCACAAAAGAATTACAGTGCTTAAAGTGCTGCTTTCCAGAGTTTCACCTGTTCTTATATTTTGCTCTGAAGATGGCCATACCTCAGTGATGAATAAAATAACTCTAGAACTTCAACTTCAACCCAAATTCGCCATCATATTAGCAAAAACCTGTTTATTTCAGGTATATAATTTAATGGATGAAGTTTGCCACCCAAGAAATGAGTCTATGGCTCAAGAAACATGCGAAACCTCAAAAGTTTTACCATTGGACAGATTTTAAATCAACTATTACAGCAACAATTATGTCCAGGTACCAAAACCAAGCAGCTTCTCTCTAATCCCATTAATGTACCTTACTTGAAACATAGGTGGACTGGCTACCAACAGTGAGAAAACTGGAGATTCTCTTCCTGTTTCAAATATTTCCATAAATGCTACAAAACAAGTGGCTTCATTATAATGATAGTGAGAAAAAGATGTTGCAGGTGAGGCTCAGATAACTGGAGTGAGTCATATCACATATTGCAGGCATGCATGCAATGGCAATGAAATAATTTGACTGGCTACTGCCTGGATGAGATACAAACTACTCATCTCAGGAGAAGAAACATGAAGCAAACGTATGACTCTCTAAACCAAGTACCCCCAAAAGCTCTTTACTCATGTTAGTAAGCAACTACATTAGAACAGGCTGGTGAAGCTTGCATCGTCTCATTTGGTGAGTCTTCTCTTACTTCATTGGAAGGGATTATGTGAATTTTGGAATTTTCTGATTATTGTAGAGGGTTTTGTGCATTAAAAAAAAAAAAAAGGAAGCAATATAATAGCAGCTACTTCTCATCTAAGTCTGAAAAGCAAGATCAGAAAGCAAGACAAATCAGCTGACATGTGGCAATGCAGAGCGTAAGGCATTTGAACGTTGCACATATATGTCTTTCAGGTAAGGATCAGAGACGACTTTCTAACAACAGGATAGCATCTTTGTCCCCCTCTTTCAGAACACAGAAAACAATGGCAAAGAAAGAGACTCCTTTTTCCCAAAGACATATTTGACAGTTGAACAGAGAGTTGAGGTGGTGGAAAAACCCAGGTGTCTGAAGTTCCAGACCTAAATATTGCATAAAAACAAAAAAAAAAAACAAACAAACAAACCCCAAGCCCCTTGTTTAGGACACACTGCATGGTCCTCACTGATTGCACAGTATAAGGACAGAAGACAGTCCTGCCACCAACACTTCTTTATTCAGACATCAAGGGCAAAGACCAGCAGCATCACACATTCAGAGGACCCAGATTTCTTTCTCAATATAGGTACCTTCCTCTGTGGCATCTGAATGCCTTAGGTGTTACAGATATACAGAGTTGTCTTTGTGGTTGCTAGGATGGTGACATGAACTAGCTTCAACCTCCCTCTAAAAGCATAACAATCGGTATCACAGAAATTATATCTATGATTACAAACCCAGCAGAAGTTCAGTCTTCTGCAGGGATTGTAAAACAACACATACGCTTTCGAAGTTTAGTTCTCTTTTTGCAATGCTACCTGCATTCTGAAGTTCACCACTCTTTCTTCGATCTATGGTGCCTGCCAAGTAGTTTTTAAGTTCTCCATTGTATATTATCCAGTATTTATAAGTCTACTGAGAACCCCATGTGTACCAGGAGGGAGAACATCCTGTGCATAAAAATCATACTATTAACAAATACAAACAGCATCCAAAACTTGTAAGTAGAAACCTTGTGTTCCAGTTGTTACTGGTAAACTGCTTGAACATAACTGGTAATGCACATTGATTCCCTTTGCCTAAAGTGAAAAACTATGGAAAGAAGTGGTACTTGGACGTACATGCAAGACTGTCTTTACTTTGTTTAAGGAGCTACTTGCTTTAGAAGCTAATGCTTCTGGATAGCTGAGGAATCAGTAGTGCATAGTGGAGTGTTTAATGTTAAAGGCCTTTAAAATCTTAACCATCTCAAAAAGGTGTCTTTAACATGAAATAGAATAGAGGAATGGGTAGGACAAGATGGCAACCAGGTGACCAGGTGGCAACACAGACAACACTATCCTGACTGAAATTCTTCCTGATATTTCATAGATAGGGCATTGGTATGTATTTTATCTATTTTAGGTAAGTCACATTTCAGTAATGACTATACATTTCCAGGTTACATACTAGATCACAAGTATGACCTAGTAAAAACATTTTACTGCACAGTTTTACTGAACTGACCTATACAAGGACTAGAGACATCAAACAGTCCCTCCAAATGCCCCCTTTTCCTTTCTTGAGCTGTAAGTTAAATCCTTCTTTTGGGTTGCTATCTTCTAAGCCTTTCATTTTCATCTTAGCATTTACATAACTCGCCATTTTTCTAGGACACTACAATGCTTGTGCATCCTCAAAATAAGGCTGGGGGAAACTTTTGACCACATTTTGTGAAGCTGAAACTGAGATGAAGTTGCATTGCCTGAAGTGTCACAGCAAAGGTTTGGATCCACTTGACTAAATGCTTTCCTTTCTCTTTAGTAAACTTCACAAAAATAGATAAAACCTGATAAAAATTTGGAAGCCAGATCTGCACTGACTACTGACTTTAAAGTTATGACACATGCAGCAGTCAAGAAGCTAGTAAGAAATCCATCTGTAAATAATTTAATGCTACTTAACCCTTCTTTTTCCAAAAACCTCACCAGCAGCCACAATGCATACTCCTAAAAGAACTGGGACTGTGCTAGCAGAAACCCATCTGAGACATAGCAACAAGATCTATATCCACTCATGAAAATCCTCCTCAGATGCTTTACAGACACCACCAATCTCAAATCTGCTGGTAGAACACTGGTTCCTTCCACCTGAACTAAGAAACCCAGGTGAGAAGGATGAAAAGTGGTACACAAACCTGTAGGCAACAGACTCCCTATTTAGCTTTAAGGAGCTATCAAAGAAGGAGCACATGCTTCCGGAAAGCTGAGTGATCAGCAGTGCAGTCTGAAGGATAGCTGAGGATTTACAGATAAAGATGACATCTGAGGCAAACACTGAGAACTCCTTTGAAATTCAGTTTAGAAGTCACAGCTTTCATGTCAGCTAAGGAACATGTAAAGGAAAAAAAAAATCCCTAGGAGAAGAACGGGGGAGAATGATAAACCTAAGCATCTGTGGCTTTAAACATATCCATATTTCTCTGCCCTCAGGGCTTCCAATGACAAACAGTGTCTATGATCCAAATTGATGTCATCCCTCTTCTCAAACATACTTCCCAAGTCACATGTGTATACCTTCATACAAAACCTATCTGTTTCACACAACATCAACATGTAATTCTAGCATTGCTAGAATCATCCTAAACCAGACACATATGAAGAAAAAGAGGAAAGAGAAAGTCAGCAGATCTCTTCCCACCAGGAAGAGATCTATATACTTCTATAGGAAGTAGACCTATTCCTGGAATGGTACCACTAGCATTTTGGGGTCTCCTGTTCTTGCCCAACACACGGAGAAGTTAATGCTCACATTCAAAAGATCAGAGCTCTGAATGCAATGTCAGAGTACAAATAATGAACTGACCACAAGAAAGGAAGTGATGAATTTATACCTCCTGAGATCAGCAGATGCCTGTGCACGTTCATCAGGCATTTTGGTTACAAGGGTTATTGATCCTTATTCACCATACTTGAAATAGTAGTAGTAGTAGCCAACATTGTTAAGTTTCTTTAGAAACAAAATAATCTACCTGTATTGGGATTACATATTAGTTCAAGTTGTTCCAAAGACATTTAAGCAATAAGGTTCTTTGACCAAAGCAACAGTATATGTTGGCCTCTGGCTAAACTGTAAAAACAGTAGAATTTGATTAATGGCATCAGTTGGACACAAACATCTCTCTGGCAGTTTCACTTTCCATTGAAAGCGTACTGACAAGCAGACTTAGTTTTCCATCACAAGTTTGCAAAGGCATACTTTTGCTGTGAGAAAAGGTTGCTTCTGTGTTGCCCTTTAGGAGATATACATTAAAAATCAGTACAAACCCCTCCCCCCTGCCCCCCGCAGCCTATTTATTTCCTTATCCAGTTGTCTGTTCGGAAAGGAGGTAGTGGTTGTTACATGGATGGGTAGATTATACACAGCTCTCTCCCTATGTATTTTTCCTCATGACGTCTTTATTTCTAGCCAGTGAACAGCTGGTGTTCTGCAATGTTGAACAAACAAATATTTCTCTCATTTCCATAATTCACAAGAGCACCTTGAGAATAAATCCATGCATATGTAGAAAGCATTTGGATCCTATGCTGAACAAATGCTGTAACACCACTAACAACTTATCTAGCCCACATCATCAGCAAATATATTATTTAAAAACCTATCACAGCAGCAGAACATTAACAGATTCCCTTTAAAATGTGGATCTACAGATTCTGGATTCAGTGCAAGATAAGCACCACTGTAACTAGAAGAGACCTGAGTGTCAATCAGTAGACGAAAATGGACTCCCAGGACATAGCACCAGGTGCTATTGGGTGCCAAGATACAGATGATTGAGATTACCATACAGGGCAAGAGTCTTATGTTCTATACAGTTCCCCTAATTTCACAAGGAATAAGCACTCTGCTCAAGAAGAGTTTTTTGTCGGAGGGAGGTGTTGTGGTTTTTGTTTTGTTTTTAAATAAGGATAAGACACCTCAGGATGATTCAATGAGATTGGCGGTCCCACAGCAGAATCAGTCAGGAAAAACAAATGTCATTACTTAGTTCATCACACCCCTGGGAACATTAATTATGTGGGGAAGTAAGGGTCTGAGTGATTATTCAAGGCAATAGCTAAGCCTGCAGAATTAGGATTAGACTTCAGGATGCTCCTTTTCTCAAATATTTAAAGTACTGGCTCTTAAGGAGTCAGGTTTTTAAACTGCAAATGTTAATATTAGTCTGATCCTACTACAGTCCTCTAAAATAAAGCATTCTGTAACACTCCGCAGGACCACAGGCCAAATTTGGATGGCTTCATTCTGTTGTGGTTTGTATTTTGTTTAGCCTGCATTGGTAATGAAATTTTTAGATCACTGCTTCCCAAACTCCTCCCTCTAGCTGCTTTGGGAGCTTTTGTCAAGTACAGCAATTCCAACCATCAGTCTGAGATGGAGCTGGACAGCCTGTATGAAACTGAGGTCAAGAAACTTTCCTCAGTCAACAGCCTGGGGTTTACCAATGAGTGGTTAAAGAACTTCTAACATAGAAAAATGCTTAAAAAGTACTAATCTGGGTGCTCTTCTCATAACTTCATTCTTAATATCTAACTCTCTCTGATTCCCCTACTGGTGGCATGGGCTAGCAAAGCACTTCAGTGGCTAAAGAACAAGTAACAATTTTGACATCTCCGCTGTCATCCATGTAGCCTGTACCAAAAGGTGAAGGGGGAAGAAGAGAAGGAAACAAGGTTGAAACCAAGCCTACCAAGCTGCTCTTTAAGCACCATCAAATCACCCCAAACAAGTTTCAGAAGCCTTTTGACCATTTTACACCACGTTATGCAAACCCACACAAGGTGTCCTCACTGCTGCCTGCCTTTGACGCCCTGCTCTGCCCTCACAAGCAGTGGTACACTCCAGCCATGCAGGGCGATGGGGATCCTTGGTGGCTCCTGCACTGCTCCGCTCCAGCATCACATTCTACACACCCCAACCCCACACTCCATACCCCATACCCCCTTGCTAGAAAGGGGCTCTCTGTTTTCTCTCTACTATTTTTTAATTCCCATGGAAGAAAGCTAGATTAAGTGAAGATCTGAGCCTTTTTCACTGCAAAACTTGATGTTATATCTCAAATTGATAGCAGTTCACATTTAATAAATGCATTCTGCATGAAGTCAATGGCAGCTTGATTTTCAGAGCTGAACAGGAACTATAAAGCAAACAGCTCTAGAAAATCAGGCAAAAAGGTACATAAATTCAAAGTCTCAATAAACGACAGAGCGCTCCTGTATTTCATCTCCAATTTTATAGGTAGAAAACTGTTTATAGATGTGTCATATTTCATTTGCTCCCAAGTCCTTTCTTAAAAGTTGCTAAACATTTGTAAAATGCAAAGCATGCCTAACAGCAAACAGCTAACTGAAGTTGCACCAAGCCATCTGTACAAGCCTGCAGGCAAGTGGATCACTTTTAACACCACTTACATCACTGCTGCAATTTCAAGTAGGTAGAAAGTAAAAGAAGTGCCAAGTACTACTGCAATGAGTTGGAATTAAAGGATTTCTCATTTCTCATTCAACATCACTAGCATCACAAAGCAAAACAGTTTCTAGTTTTATACCACTGCTGACTTTTAATGATGTGTCAAATGCAGGCACATGGTTTCATGCAAAGAACAATAAAAAGACTATTTGTATAGAACACTAGCCTAGGACAACCATCTGGATCGGCAAATTTAGTACTTTATATTTATAGTCAACTAAGCAATAGCCACATAGTCAAAAATTATGCACAAAACATCTGCTGTCGCACCAACACATAAAGAAATATCCCTTCAGCATATAAACAAATGGATATGAAAATGCACCTTTTCTGTGAATTCCAGAAGCCACATCTGATTATCCACTGAAGCATGCTAGCCGACAGAGTATAATATACCATGTCTATTGGATTGTGACATAAGGTGAATATTTATACTATACACAAACACGCATGCAGAACAAGAACTGGACCACAGAGATGCTGCCACAGCAGAAATCATATTTGGCATCCAAGGAATACAAAGAACAGGAGGCATTTTTGGTTCAGTGAACAAATTAGCAACACCAGGGGAAGGACAAGAAAATCACCTCAAGCCAATCTGAAAATGTCGTTGTTTTATTGGATCAAAAATTGTCCCCCAGAAAACAACTCAGAAACAGCTCTGCATGGACTTTCTAAAATTCAAAGTAGAAAATAGCTGAAGAACTCAGCCAATGCCACCTTTGCTGCGGTATTCAATGGAAAGGTCTGCCCTCAGGCCTCCAAAGTTTCTGATCTGTACAAAATCATGAGACCAGAAAGGCTGCATCCAAATGTACCAAAGGAGTCAGTCACCGTCAATGCAAGAACAGCTCCAATCACCTTTGAAAGGCTGCAATCATAGGAGGAGGTCTGAAGTGACAAAAGAAAAATAAGGAAAATTTTAAAAAGCTGGCTGTGTTTTGAGCAGCGAGTTGGACTGCAGACCTCCAGAGACCCCTTTCCAACCGAAACTGTTTATGAAAACATTTTGATTTACTGGTAACCAGAAGTTTGTGCTTTCACTGAGTGGGAGACAATTTTAGAATAAATTAAATGTTGAGAGGTTGTTAAAAATGAAAAGTCAAAATATTTTTATATTATCATAATATTTTTGTTTGTCATTTCTTTTTTCATAAACACTTGCCAAGTTCAAACTAAATTCACAAATAGATGTGGACAATGTAAATCTGCACATTTCAGCTAATAAACTGCTCAAATGAAAGCACTTAATCTAGTACTTGGCAGCTGCTTTCAGCAATACTATTGATGAAAAAATACAAAATATTTGTGACAAAAACCTCCGTTCAGAGAAACTGCATATAAAATTAACTACTTCAGGCAAAGACTATAGACTTACATATATATTGGACTACCAACATTTATTTAGCTGATCTACTGGCCAAAGTACATAAAAATATTCTTAGCATCAGACACTAAAACCACTAATCTCAAGTCCATACCATCACACAGAAAGACTGGTCCTGATCAACTTCAGGTCTATGAGCCTCAGCTGAGCGGCAGTTCTGCTGTACAATGAGAAGTGATGTTCGGCAACACACTAAAGCCTTTTCCACATCTAAGTTATTCTTTTGGAATGTATTCTTAAAACGGTATGGATCCTTACAGTATAATTTCTCACAGAATGATCCCTAAAGAAACAGGTAAATTTTACATATAAACATCAGTAGAGAAAGAGAGTTTGCCCTTATCAAACTAATCTTGATTCTTTTGGTCTTTATACTGAGAGATGTGCCAAAAACGCTTCCTATGGTCCTCATCCATGTTCACTGCAGAGATGGCTGCTGCAGACCAATCACTGGCACCCTAGCATGGAGTAACATAGAGGAAATCACGTCTCCTCTGAACACGTAATCATACTAAGTTGCCTAGATTCTCTCTGGGTGCATCTCATTACAGCAGTGATTCAGCTGAAGCCCTCCCCGGTCACAGTTATTAAACATGAATAATGCAGTCTCGGCAGGAGGAAGCCTGGACACCTGCATTTCTCCATAAACCCCATACAAGGAGAAACTGGCTGCATCTCCAGTGCACCTGACATGACAGATTTCCTCTGAAAAAGAAAGCAGGGAGACATGTTTCTCCTGTAGTCTTCTCATGCCAAGCAAATACTGGGAACTACTTCTAAAGTCAAATTGCAAGATTCTCCTGAGAAATGCCCAAACCTCCTTACCAAGGCTTTGTTTGCACCAGTTTTCAAGTTCCTTCCTGACAGCATCAATCCCCTTATTAATGTAACATGACTTATGCATGTGACCACAGCTAGTATAGGAGGCATTTATAGTGTTATACCCAGAATTTATGTACACTCAAAGAAAGATGGGTTTTTACTGTCAATCCTGCAGCCAGAAATGCTACACAATCACTTCTCTGGCTTTAGGCCAGAGACCCTACTATGCATGTATCTTACGTATTCAGTTCACATCCAGCTTCATGATGACAGGAACTACAGCTAAAACTAACCCTCTGAATAGGTCTAGCATCTTTTGTCATTGATATTTGGGGTGAAATTGTAGCACAAGTCTGGGTTCAGTCTGCTTTCATTAATACCAAGAAGGGTTCTGACAGCCACCACTCTGAAGCAAAGGAAGCACGTACATGGGTAGGCATGGTGGTCAAATGCAAAGCGAAACGAAGTTAATGCTCCTGATGTGCTGATCCTTAAATTTTTCTACCACCCGCTCCTTCTCTATTTGCAGTATCCCTTATGTTCTCATGGGCAACACACTGGATGTCAAACAGAGTCACAACTGGTCAGAACTGTCCCACCATGCAGTCTCTCATTCATAAATGACAGAGACCCAAGCAGTAAAGCACCTTAGCAACTGACTACAGATTGGCAAGGATGAGAGAAGCCTTAATCTCATTATAAATCTTTTAAAAAATGGAAATATTTGGACACAATGTATGTATTTATAACAATTTAAATATCCGTGAAATGTAATTATAGGGAGCATTAAGATACAAAAACAGTTACAGAATTTCTTGGAAAGAAATGCAGGTAATAAGCAGGACAAAGGAATACCTTGGAAATATTATAGTGGTAAGAGTCTTCCCTTTCACTGGTACTTTCATGTCCATGGACACTGAGTCAGTCCTACATGGAATATGAATCAGATGGATATTAATGGATGGATAAACGGAATCCTAACTGTTGTATAGGTATACCAAGACAAGGACATTAATCATGATCAATTATATTCCAATTTAACACTATTGATTACCTTATCATTTTAAATTCTTTCAGAGTTTTCTCTCCACTTATCCCCTCAAAATAATTCAGTGAACCAAATAAGAGGGGTGGTGGTGGGGAGGTTAAAAGGGAATACCTCAACATTAAGGACAGACTGCATGAGCCCTTGGGAACCTTCAAAATGTACTCAAACTTGCAAAGCTCAAAAACCACACAGAGTTAGTTGCAGCTGATGCCTTACTCTATCCTGTCACTACAGATATGAGGAGAAATGACCTCAAAGAGCTTTATACTTAAATAGCCATACACTAAATCAGAGGCATCTCTCTTTTTTTTACAGAGGCATTACAGAACAGAGAGGTAGAGGAGTCTGCAGTCCCCACATTCTCCCCACTCCTTCCCTTAGAGCAGTATTTAGAAACTCCTTGCAAAATACTATGCCTCTCTGTAATGGGTGTTAAGCAAAGGTAAATGTTTGCTTATCACTCTGAGCATGAGTGGTTTATTTATCTAGTGCCATCAGTGTCACATTTCCCCACAGATGATGCCTGGTAATGTGAAGGTATGGTTAAGAGTCATTAAAAATATCATGGAAAAAAAATAGGTATGTTGGGAGATTTCAGTACATTCTTCAGAGCCGACTGGCCTAAAAGAGCTCTCTCTTGGCTTCTCCTCTAATCCCCAACAGTGACTGGGTAAAACAGGGAGCAATCTATGGTTCCAGAATGGTTTCCCACATTGTCTCTGTTGCTTTCATTTCTATGAATTATGCCTCTGACTCTTTTCTTGCAAGATTCAGGAGAAATCATGAGTTACCATGCTAAGAAAACATTACCAGAAAAGCAACTACTGGCAATGTGCATAAGTTGCATACACAGATACAAACTGGGGAGGCCACATAGACCTGAAAGACACAGTTTGTGCTCAGCTTGCATGTTGCTGGAATTAAATTAATCCTAGCTATATTATCTTTGTGATCCATGAGTGCCAATCTCATCAGGAAGAAGTAAATTAGCTAAGGACCCCAGCAACACACAGGAAAAAGTTTACATGAAAGTAATCACAAAAACAGCCTACTCTACAAGGAACACAAGTGAGTTGGTGGCAAATCTGGCTCAACATACATGATCATCACCAGTTTCCAGCTCTTGCCACTAAGCCTTTTTCACACATCAACTAGAGCTCTGGCCAGACAGTCAGACTTACATCAGCCTCTATAAAAAACAGAAGTTCTTGCTGACAAAATTACTAGCGGCTCAGCAGTGAACACACCCCAACATAGAACCATAAAATGGTTTAGGTTGGAAAGGACCTTAAGATCATCAAGTTCCAATCCCCCCACTATGGGCAGGGACACCTCCCTCTAGACCATGTCACTCAAGGCTCTGTCCAACCTGGCCTTGAACACTGCCAGGGACAGAGCATTTACTACTTCTCTGGGCAACCCATTCCAGTGCCTCACCACCCTCACAGTAAAGAACTTCTTCCTTATATCTGACCTGAACTGCCCCTGTTTAAGTTTTAACCCGTTACCCCTTGTCCTGTCACTACAGTCTCTAATGAAGAGTCCCTC